>VXBT01004357.1:498837-554826 GCA_013400235.1 Oriolus oriolus | reverse complement strand
TGCGCGAGCCGCGCCGGAGCTGGCGCGCGCGCGGCGCGGGGGCCGGGGCGGGGCGCTGGTGCCTCGCACCTGAGGGGGCGCGGGGTGCCTCCATCTTGGGCATCCCTTCCTCCCTCCTTCTTTCGCTCCCTCCCGCCGCCACCCCGGTTAAAACCGAGTTGGAATCGCCATTGTATCACCGCTCAGGGCCTCCCGGACCGACCCGGCGACCGACCTGGCCCTGAACCTCCCTAGCAGCGCCGGTGCCCGGCAGCCCCCCGGGCCCCGCCTGTGCCCTCCCCCGGCCGGGACAGCCGAGCGCTCCCCGGGGCACCCCCGGAGCTGCCCCCCCGACAAGTGTGGTGTTTTAAATAGCCGCATTATTTTAGCCCGGCAGTGCCCCTCTAAATAGATGGTTTCAGCGAGTTCCCAAATTGGAGACAAGGATATTATTTTACACTCGAGAATTGTCCTGTTGAACTCGTTAAATTTACAGTTCACAAGTTCAGGAAGGCGGGCGTTTGGATGCGATCACTGAAAGGGGAGCTCTGGGTGACACCATTTGGAGAAGAGTCGGGAACGGGGCTTATTCCAGCTAAACGTTTCTGCTGGACACACCTCTCACAGAGCTCTCCTTCCCTTTCACGTCTTACAGTTCATTTAATGAACGACATCAGAAATTATTTTAATGTAATTTTGAGACTTCTACGGGCTGTGCTCAGTATTGCTCAAAATTAATCCAACTATACCTTTAACATGTAGTAAATGTGATTAACTGCTGCTGCTGAATTTGCCTTTGGATCAGCCGCTGTAGGAATAGCCTTTTGTGCATTGCAAGGTGGCAACTTTTGTAGTGGTTAACCATTATACATTTCAGGGAACAGCTCTCAAGGTGAACTCTATGATGATAACTTAATAGTGCAAGACACAATGCCTAAGAACAGCAAATGGCCCTTACCCTGCATCTCTGCAGAAACCACATTACGACTCTGGCAAGTTAAATCTGAACATCTGACCTTCTGAAAACAACACTCGAGATGAATAACAGATTCTGTAAATGATATAGCACATGCATGTAAATATCCAAGGGTTAAACAATAAGTCAAACACTACTGCTTCAGACTTTGGAGATATTCAAACTCCTATCAATCTGAGGCCAGGATATTAAGGTTTGAGACCAGAATACGCAAAAAAGATTAGATGAATGTTAAGAAAATCCACTTTATATAGAGGGAAGTGCTCCAATGTCCTTTACTTTTATTTGTTTGCTAACATTTTCTTTTTTGCTATACAAGTCCCATGTTCCAAACTGATTTATTTAACTTCAAAATCACAACAGTGATTTTGTACAACACAGTCTAAGTAAATATGCATCAATGTATACACAGGTGGCCTTAAAATGCTAGGATATTGCCTGACTTTTCTTCCACGATATTGTGTTCCATCAGGAGATTGTGTAGCCACTCCTGGCTTCAAGAAAATATAGGTGTAAAATGCAGAGAGAAAACTGAGAAATCATCTGTCTGTTTGCATCCCTGATGGTTTCGATGGGGAACATGGTGAGCCAAACTTCCAGGAGGTGCACTGTAGAACTGTAGGACACTTGAGGGGAAAGATTTGAGTTGAAAGTTTACCTTTCTTAAAATGTAGGATCAAAGATCTGGTTAGTATTTGGACAGCCAGCATAAGATACTTTATAAGCACAAAACCAGCAGGTTGTGGCAAACAACTTGGTGGAAATCAGACCACAAAACCTAAGTAAATTAAAAGATTTTACTATTGCAGGGAGGGTGTAATAAATAATAAACAACCCTATTGATGTAATAAACAGCTCTACTGATGTATGATGAAGCCAAAGTGTTGCAGCTGGTATGATTACGTCCTTGTGATTCCCCTGAGAATTTTAACTCTATATTTTTTATATTACTGAGGCAAACAGATATACACATTCAATAGCACAAAGTAAATCTTTCCAAATGGTGACATAACTATTAGTAAACAAGTAAATTCAAAGGTTTATACAGCTAGGAGCTACTGGTGATGCTGGTGATGGCATCAACCAGTTCGGATGAGTGCTGCCCATACTGACAGTAGGATGCTGGCACCAAGCAAAAAGAAGCAGTTGAGCTTGGTGGCATAGACAGTGACAGTCATTAGGATAATCAGAAATTGTGTGGCTGAAGGAATATTAGCTTTCAGAGTTCTTCTCTGCTGCCTTGCATCATTTCTGTAGTCATCATATTACTTTTTGTAGCCTTTCTTCTCACTTTGCCTGCTGAAATTATATCCATGGATGGGCAGTTCCAGACATAGTGTCTTAATCTTCATGTTCCTTATTACCAACCTCAGTTTACTTAGCTATCATCTACTACTTTCTTCTATATTGATCTGTTGGAGTTTTTCGTAGTCTTTGTTTAAGGAAGCATTGATCAGGTACACAACACATTTATTTGAGATACAAAATTGATTCATGATTGCAGTATTGTGACAAAGGAAAAAAAAGCTATCAAAAACTTGTCTGTGATAGCTATCAGTTGTGATCTGGATCTTGAAAACTGTTTTTAGGAAGAAGTTATAAATAAAATACTCAGAGAGCTGATACATTGGAAAAGGCTAGTTTTAGCCAAAAATAATTCTTTGACATTTTGTTCCTAAAGCAGACATTTTAAAGGGATATGGAAAGACATCTTTGTTTGTTCATCTCACCTAACTTTAGATGTCTACTATGTGAATGTCTGCATCTGAGCTAGTCACTCTCTTCACTGAGCATAAAGGGAACCAGAAATAGGCACTTTCAGTGTATGATTCATCTAACCTATTTTAGATGTCTACATTAGAATAAGCCAAGTTACATCCTAGAAATGCCTGTTTCTCTCTGTTGAATGTAACAGGACCAGCGGGTGTCTCATTTAGCTGTAAATGTCTGCATTGTAAGAGTCTGCATTTACTCAGCTGAATGCCATCCATATGATTTTAACATGAGTTATTCCACTGTCCCACTGTTCCACTTGTTTTGAGGTCTTACAATGGTGAACGGGGCATGGTGTAGCCCACATAGTACTTTGCACAAAGTGAAAGGGTGAGGTCGCGCCCACATCCCCGGGCGGGCTCGGTCGCCACTGAATGTATTGCAAGTCAATAAAATTTAGACTAATCATATTCAGTTGATTGTGGGGGCCCCCAGTCAAAAACTGAACAACTTCTGAGATGAATTTCAACCTAGTTTATTTATAGGCACTTCATATTTCTTTTGGAGGTTTTTTTAATACCATAATAGTAAAGTACATGCACTTAACTGCTGGACTAATACTCCTCAAAATCTAGTATTTATTTGCTATAGCAGCATAAAATGAGAATATATCTAAGCAGAAAAGAGACCAAAGACAAGATCAAAAGCTTAAGTGATAATGTCTAATGTTAAAAGCTGCACTGCTTGGTATACAGTAACAAATCAGCTTTCACAGAGCACCAGGCAGAGGATGTGGTTTTGATGTAAAATATGTTGAGAACTAGGGTAGCAAGAGGATTGTACAAGAAAGACATTGCACAGAAGTGTTGTGATGCGCTGTCAAGAATTGAAAAATAATAATTTAAGCCTTCAGAGGTATTCTCTCAAAAGACAATTCGTGACTAGAGTTAGGTACTTCCATGCCTGATTCATAAGCTATCACCTAGGTTTCCCTTACAAGAAATCAGAGTTCTCCTGGAACCCAAGAAGGCTAGCAGGCTAAGCAAAGAGCCAGTTGGAGGCAGCCACATGGAAATGCCATGGTTTCAATCACGCCTGTTTAGGACTTCAGAGATTCAAGGCTGGTGGCAAATACTGCTAGGGATTCACAGGGCAGAAACTTCCTTCAGGAATTAGATGCTTGAATGAAAAACGGACATGATCCTGTTCTTTGAGAAGCAGGTGGAGAGGAGGAACTGTCGGTGTTGTCACCAGTCCCATCTTCCATTAGCTGGATCATTAGAGTGCTGATAAAGAAAGCAGGAACTCTGGGTTCAGTTGGTTTTTTTGCTTAATGAACTTCAACTTCGCAGGGCATAAACCTTACAAAACATCTGAGGATGAAGATAGAGTTTTCAATCCAGCCTTACAGGATGGTTAAACACTGAGAGGAAGTAAGATTAGACACATAAAATACATCTCCCACAAGCAAGAAAATTGTGATTGATATATTTGACTGTGTATGGGGAAACTTGAGTTTTAACCCTATGTCTGCACATATTTCACTGTGCTTTTTCGATGTCTTTTTTGTTGTTTTCCTGTTCTTGGATTTGTGACTGGCCTCCCTTGTCCCTAGTAGCTTGAGTGTCTAGATTGTACCTTGACTAACGATTGGAGCATTCTCTCTTGTGCCTACGAGTATTTAATAATTCCATGGAAAGTGAAATACCTTCAGAAGGAAAGATGAAAGCATCATTTTATTTAGGAATACTCCATTTCTTAGCTGCTAGTTAGCAAAGGCTGGAAAAGGTGTAAGCATATGTCAAACACCCTGGACAATTCTAATCACAGGAAGACAGTATCACCAGCTTGGTTTTGTGTCAAGTTTAATTGATCAGGTGGATGTGCTCTGAGAATGCTTAAGAAATCAAATTTTTCAGGTAAAATGGAGAGATGGACTTTCTAAAACATTTGCAGATACCATCATATACAGATAACAGTGCTTTTGTCCTTGCTCAGAAGATGATCTCAGGGGATATAAAGGACCGTTGGAACATTTCAGAAACTTGAGAGAGAAAGGATTATAAAATTTGTATTTAGTATGATCCCTGTCATATAATAGAGACTACATCTATTTTTGACAGCTGTGTTCAACATGGTGAAATGGCTAAAGTCGATGGAAATTTGATGTTAATTTCAATAGGATCGACCAGTGTTTTGTCTGATATGTAAATAAAGGAAGGAAGTCCTTCACACACAGTGGATTAAACTGTCTGCAATCACCAAACACTTTTTGTATGCATGATTTACAGTTCACATTTTTCCATTAGAAGAGGTTGGCTGAGACAGTGAAAAATCTCTTAGAAGTCCAACTCATGGTTCAAGGTTCATGAAAAACTACTCCACAAAGATCAAAAGTCTACAGACACCAGGCAATTTGTCCAAAGGACTTCTAAAGTGTTGAATACTAAGCAGCTCCATTTTCAAAAACAGGAGCTTAAAGTCAAGCTTGATGTTATGATTTAACCTCTTTAATCCTTCAGCAAAATGTCTCACATGTTAAGAGACTTTGTCTTCAGCGGAGTTTTTTCCATTATGGAAATGATCTAGGAAGCAATGCCAAGATTCTGGAAATGCCTAATAATAACTATTAGGTGTAAATCTAGATTTAGTGAAACCTTTTTCCTATCCACCAAATATTAATGTATTTGTTTATTGTGCATATCCACAGTGTGAATGAACTTAATGATTTTCACACACACTCACAAAAACTAAGCATGTACTGAAGTCTTTTATGATGACAGAGAAAAAGCAAAGTTGGTAAAAAAGTCAGGGTTGCTCCTTTTTCCAATACATGAATATAAATTTTGATCATGCGTATAGGCCTTAGAAAAAAGGTAAGGTTTTGCCTGGGAAACTGTGAAGACAGAGAGGAAAACTTTGTGAGAAATTGTATCAATTAAGTCCTTTTGAAGTTATCCTTTAGTCTTGAACCACAAAAATAACCAAAGGGCTTTTTTTGTCTGCTTGCTTAGCATACACCTTGTTCTTTGAATTTGCTAGACCTTCTGAGGATGAAATGAGTTTTAAATTACAAACACACCATTTTTTGTTGTGTTTAGAAGATGTGATTGATGATCACTGGAACAGCCAACCAGTAGCCCTTTTGAAACCAGGAAGAGGAGCCGAGATCCCATGGGAATGTTCTAGTTGCATGGACCTCTAGGTATGAACTGGGAATTTAGAAGGGTTCAAGAAATCTGCCCCAGGTGAATCAAGCACTTTAAATGACTCAGGAAAAAAATTGCTGAAAATGGTGATTAGGGAGCATGAGAAATTAATTAAACCCAATGCATTTGTGCATCACAAGAAATGTAATTACACACATTTAACAAAAGAAAGGAATTTTAAGCATTTAAAATGCTGAGATTTTCCAAATGCTATCAGGTGATATACTGCTAGACATAATTTCCACATGCTTTTGAGGTTAACTTGAGGTGCAACCAATTTGCAAAGGTCCTGTTTCATGCGCAGTAGGAGCATCAACATAAACAGAAGGAATATCTTTCTTTTATCCCCTCAATCCTAACAGAAAATTGCACTGATACATAAACAGCAAGTATGTCTATGTAGTTTTTCTATTCTGTCTCTAGCAGATGAGCTTCTGCTTGTGTTTTTCTATTTTGTTTAATCATTTCCAATTCATGGTTTACTGGCATAGCACTCCTCAGTACAGCACCCAAATACTTCATTATGTCCTCTTCTGCTTGATCCCTCCTAACTCTCTGCCCTTTGCCACATAGTCCCCGAGCTTCGTTATTTCTCCATTCTTTTCTGGCAAGAGCATACCATTTTCTTTTCACAAACTAGAGGAAAGTTACACAGTTTCTAAGAATACTGGAAATTACTCTTCTCTGTCTCACTATTTAACACTTTGCTGGAACAGCTATTATCACATACAGCAATTATCATGAAGTTTGGGTATCTTCCATTTCTGTGCTGTGTTACTTGAACACCCAAAACCCCTGGTGTTCACACTTTGCTGTCACTGGAAGTGAGTCCTTTTCCAGTTTGTGTTCCTAAGATTGTCAGTCTTTTATTCTGTAAATACCCTTGCTCCTTCCAAAGAGCTCAGGTAGGGCTCACATTTAAAGGACAATCACTCGCCTCTTCCGGTGCCAGAACCTGCTTCCCTGCTGTCGTGGTTTGACACTGGCCCAACGCCAGGCACCCACGAGAGTCGCTGGCTCACCCTCCCTTACCCCAGCTGGGCAAATGGAGGGAACAGAGGAGAAAGGGTTAACGGAGACTTCATGAGTGAGATAAGGAGAGCAGGAGAAAATATTTCAAGGGCAAAACAGGCTCAATCTTAATTACTGAGTGAAATTTATTACTAACAGAATCAGAGTAAGATAATGAGAAGTAAAACAAGCCCTTAAAACACCTTCTTCCCCCCCAGGCCCTCCCTCCTTCCCACCGACAATGCAGGGAGGCAGGGCAGGGGGGTTTTGGTCAGTCCATCACCAAGATTTTCTTCCGCCGCTTCGGGAGAAGAGTCCTTCACTCTGAGGCCGTGGGGTCCCTCCCACGGGAGACAGTTCTCCGTGAACGTCCCGCCGTGGGTCCACTCTCACGAGCAGCAGCCGAACCGCACCTGCTGCAACGTGAGTCTCTTTCCACGGGGTGCAGTCCTCCAAGGACAGGCTGCTCCAGACTGGAAGCAAGGGCCCTCTCTCTCCACCGGGTCTCCCACTGGATCACAGCCTCCTCCAGGCATCCACCCGCTCCGGCGCGGGCACCTCCCCCACGGGCTGCGGGTGGATCTCTGCATTCCCCGTGGACCCATGGGCTGCAGGGGGACAGCTGCTTCACCATGGTCTTCACCATGGCCCACAGAGGAATCTCGGCTCCGGCGCCTGGAGCACCTCCTCCCCCTCCTTCTCCACTGACCTTGGTGCCGCCATGTTGTTCCCTCACATATTCTCACCTCCTCCTCCTCTTCTCTGACTAAGAGCAAAATCTTGTGATTTTTGTTTTGATGACAATTCTCAATATGTCACCACAGAGGCGTTACCAGCCTCTCTCATTGGCCTGGCTCTGGCCAGCAGCATGTCCATCTTCAGAGCCATCAGCCATTGGCTCTGCCAGACATGGTGGGAAGCTTCCAGCAGCTTCTCACAGGAGCCATCTCTGCAGCCCCCCCCCGCTACCCAAAACCCGGCCGTGCCAAACCACAACACCTGCTCGCTGTGATGCTGACTGCTGCAGGAGTCCAGCAGCTCAGGAGTTCCTTTGAGTATTTTGAAAACTTGCAGAAGCAAATTAGTGTAGTTACCAGCTATATGGCCTCAAATCAGACAGCTGAAGTGACAGAGCACAGACTGTGTGATAATCCATCACTCACCAAGAGTGGTGAAAAAAGATTTTCCTGGTTTACTCAAACTGACTAATACCAACTGATTTTTTTTCCTTTTTTTTCATTGCCAACCAGCTGAGGGAGGGGATTGTCGCACTCTGCTCTGTGCTGGTGCAGCCTCAGCTTGGGCACTGTGTGCACTTTGGGCACCACAATATCAGAAATATATGACGTTATTAGCATCCAAAGAAGGGCCACAGAGATGGGGAGCAGTCTAAGGGGAATAGGGGAGGCCTCATAGCAGCCTACAGCTTCATCATGAGGGGAAGAGGAGGGATGTGCTGATCTCTTCTCTCTGGTGATCAGCCATAGAACCCAAGAGAATGGCATGAAGGATTAGCCTGGATATCAGGAAAAGGTTCCTCACCCAGAGGGTGGTTGGGCACTGGAACAGGCTCCCCGGAGCAGTGGTCACAGCACCAGCCTGACAGGGCTCAAGAAGAGTTTGGACAACACTCTCAGGCACATGATGTGACTCTTGGGGCTGTCCTGTGCAGGGCTCGGAGTTGAATTTAATGATTCTCTTGGGTCCCTTCTGACTCAGGATAGTCTATGATTTTCTGATTTCTTTAATAATAAAGGCAGAGTGGAAGCAAGCCCAAAAAGGTAAAGCATTGCAGCTTTGTTGCTCCTTGGTTCTGAAGGTCCCAACTGGTGACGAGCAAGGTGGTCTGTAGCTGGCACTGGTTCTCATGGGTGTAGGTGGCAGACTCTGATGCCCACAGCAAGAGGCAATGTGGGTCAGTCAACCTTAGGAGAGGCAGTGGGAGCCTCTGGATCTGTGGAACTCATTCTGAGATTTTTAAATCTAATACAGTCCCTAAAATGGAGTCAGGAGAATGGCTGTACTCTTTACAGAGAACTTCTAACTGGGTGTGGATACATTCATGTTTTTTTCTGGATGTGTGCATGCACATGTTCACTATTGTTCACTACCATGGATCACAGAAACAGCTTTAAATCTGAGTTTCCTCATGTATTTAAATATGCTAAATAATAATTTCTTCTAGCACATTCAATAGTAATTTGCATTTGGTATATGAGAATCTGTAATCAATACACAGATGAATTTGCAGCTTACTGTTTCAATCTGTGCTTTCCAACCAAACAGACTTATCTGTAATCTAGTTTTTTCTTCAAAAACATGGTATATTATTACCTTTGACATCAAACTTTGTTTTTTCTGCTAACCTTCACTTATGTTCTGAAGTTATTTTCTGTTATTGTGATTAGGGAGGAACCCTCTACCATAAAAGTCTATCCCTTGGCACCATCCACGTATGATCTTCTGTTGCTATAGCTATGTAATAATGATTTTCTCATTTCTTCTGTCATCTGTTGTTCTAAGAAAAATTTGTGCTGTGCTCAAAGATTTAGCAATGCTGTAACACTGACATTTTTGAACTATTGCTTTTTTTTTCTGTAACACTTTTATCATTTTATGTTCTATGGCAGAAATTCAAGAATCAAGATGAAGAGAGCTATCTTAGGAAAGTCCACTCTTTTCCAGAAATAAACAGAGAAATAAATGAGCACAAAGGCTGTTCTATAAACCATTAACAATTGTTTATAACAGCAGCATTGGGTTTCAAAATTAGACTTGATCTTTAAAGACAGTACTTTACAACACAATGTTAGAGGTAGAAGGGTGTCAGAAGTCAGACAAGTTCCATAGGGCAGAGCTAAAAAACATAAGGGTACTTCAGAATGCGGAACAGTGACATAGAAAAAAAATGATCTATTTTGGGAAGGAAAAAGGGAACATCTTGAAACAGTACTCAGGTTGGAACTCCTACAAAAATGCTACCATACCTTTTTTCCCCAGGGGAGTAAACCCAGACCTGGATTCACAACAGCTATTGTTCTAGACCTTGAAAGCAAGATGAGAATAAGGCAAGATTGACTGGTCTGAATGAAACTATGAAATCCTAGACATCTTCATGGTGATGTGGAAGGGTAGATGCAGCTGAATGCAGAGCTAACTACTTGCCACCATCTACGTGACATCTTGTTTTAGTAACAATAGAGACATTATGCTTAGAGATGAGAGACAACACAGATCTAGCACACAGACCTGGATGAAGATGTGAAACACTGACATTGAGCCTTCTGTGAACTGATTTGTTGACCTTATGTCTTAGGTTACAATGTAAGATGTAACCAAAAGTATGTATTCTATCATCATCTGTTAAAACCAGGTGGGGCAGTGTTCTTTATCTCTTCCATGACACATCCCTGATAGCTCCCTCCGGGGTATATCTTCTGTTAATGGGACATCAAGCCTCACTTCGTGACTCAAAAAATTACATCATCCCATTGTGAGATGCTGTGCCCAGGGGAGGAACCAAGCATTCCTACCTGGATATAATCTGAGGTTTGGAACACCACAGCCAGCCTTACCTTCTGGATTCCCAGAGGAGAAGAGCTACATAACCAACACTGGAACTTTTGAGGAGCACCAAACCCTTCTACACGATCACCACTTCAACAGAACCACATCTATCACTTTAACAGGATTGCAGCCACCATTTAATCGGACTGCTACCACCACCCTGCCCAACAGGGTGTCAAGCTGTATCCTGACACTGTCAGTGTTTCTGTACTATTGCATTTATTTTAATTTTCCTATTAAACTGTAGTTCTGACTTGGAGTCTCTCACTGGTTTGCTTTCAAACTAGTACACATTCACAGCAGTGACTGCAGACCAGAGGTTAACACTAAAATACAGACTAGCTGTAGCAGTTGTTGTTTAATTCAAGCTAAAGGAAGGCTGCAGTGCTATATCTTTATAAAGCTATTTGAGCATGTCTGCATCAGATTAGAAAACCGACTGCATTCAGTCATTTTCTAATCTGTTGTTTACTGTTGTGGAGAAAGGGTTTATGAGATGCAGTGTTTGTTTTTACAATTACAGTCTGACAGGGTGACTTACCTTCTGAAAACGCTCTTTATTCTCATTTCTTTTTAGGTAACTAGGAAAGAAAAGCTGTCTAGAAACTGTCATCATAAAGAAAGTACATACTTCTAAGCATACAACCTAATTAGAAGTTTTCTTTGCTACTTTGAACAGGCTTTGGCTCTGCTTTGTGCAGTTTCATATTCCTTTGTTATCTTCCCTTAGAATAACCTCTGCCTACATCCCTAATGCTTTGTGGCTCTGGAGAAGGACTTAGCTGATGTCCAGAGCACCGATGTTCCTCAAGGAACATGACTTTCACAGTTCTAGTCTGAACACTTCCTTGTGCTCTGCAGTGATTTGAGGCTGCCAACACATATTGCATACCCCCTCCATGAGGTGTGCTTTTGTAGAATCACAGATAGCACTTCTCTGAAAAAGCATGGCAGCACAGGCACATACTGGGACCAATTAGATTTTACCTCCACTAGCAGCAGAGTGCCCTCTCACACAATAGAGAAATAAATTTGGAATAGCAGCCTGCCTATCCCCATGTCACCCCATGGTGACAACCAAAGTCATACAAGTGGCTTGTAGGGTTAGCAGAGCAGCAGCCATGCTGATCTTTTGGTTTGTTCAGGAAACACGCTCCCTTCCACACACATCTGAGAACCTGATCTAACACCCCTCAGCCCAGCACTGAATCTGGCTTGCGAACTTTGTTGTCTCATTGTACAGTAGATTTCTCTGGGACTGAAGGCTGGCATGGCATCCTTCTTTTCAGGAACTGTCTCAGGCAGAATGGAGAAGGCTTGGCACCATCCTCCTGCTAAGAGTAGCTGCCTATTTCACAAACATCCCTATATGTCAGCTGGGCACTTGATACCAGGTCTGTCAGGGATGCTCTTCACGGCAAAGGTTACCTGCTGAACAGAAAAATGTACCTGCTGTCAGATGGATTTTATTTCTTCTAGAGACTCCACACTTCTGAAGTGCTTTTGCAATGGGGAACTTACCATGGGAACCTCTGCAGAAGGACCTCTTGACACTTACTTTCTCACAATGCCTTCAGGGTTCGGCATTCTAAGCCCAACTGGAAACCAGACATTTTAAGTATTTTTAAGTATTTTGGAGACCTGAGAGCTTATCCTTTCTAGTGCTTTTAGTGACTATGAGCTATTGTGACCATGGAGTATTGTTTTCTGAGGCCTGGCTGCAAGAGCTTCTTCTTTACAAGGAGCTATTGTGAGGGAGGAAAGCAAAGGCATTATGTCCTGGATGGTAACAATGACCTAAGTCTTCTTCCTCATTATCTCCAGATGGAAAGAGAACTATCTTATTCTTTGTGCTTTGACTTTTTAAAGGCCTGACTGGTCAGAAAGACCACTAATATGAAGTGGCTCCAACTCCAGTGTGAAGGAGGATTATCTGCTGAACACCCAATTGCTGCCCCTGTCCAGCAGCTGCAGTGTCCCATGCCAGCAGGGCCGTTTGCAGGATGACCAAGCTCCCATGCAGCAGGAACTGCGTGGCAATGATACCGCTTTCTGGGTGTGCCACACGGACAGCACCTCATACCAGTGACCAACTCATACTGACAGACAGCAGCAACCCCACAGTCATGATCTAACATATGCTGGATATATTCAGTTCAGGAAACCAGTCTCTTTTTTAACAGTGTTTCTCTTAAGCTGAATTATGATGCACCTACTGCAAATGTATTGGTTTGAAAAGAGAAAATGTTTACCTGAGAGGCTGTAGTATGCTAAGCCCTGCATAATGGATGAGGGAAAGCTTTCCATTTCTCAAAGACAGTCTGAAGTGAATGCACTCTACAGACTGGGCATAAAATATACAGGAACAACATCATGCTGGAAGTATTGTGTCTTGTTTTTTTCTTTACTATCTCCAATATACACAACCATTTATAGATATATATGAATCCACGCAATAAACAGCTGTCCAGAGCATACTTGCTTCCCGACAATTTCATCTAAGCTTTCCTTACTTATCTGTAGCTCTTCCCAAGGATTTATGACATATCTAGTGCAAATTATTTAAAACTTATTCTGCTACAGAAATATTATTGTCTTTCCTGCTGTATTCATAACCAGATTGTTTAGACCTGCTTGGAATGGACACAGTGCTCAAGTTTGGAAGTTATGGCATGCTTATGCCCTAGCAGATTCTGTGAAGAAATGCTTTGAAGTCAGATTTGGCAGCATCAATGATTTTGTCCTTTGAATCCACATATTAAACAGTACCTGAAATACCTACCTTTCCTTGTAGGACGATACAGACATCCCTATTCAGCTTGTAAACTCTCTAACATTTCTGCTTCTTTTTTCTTAGCAATATAGGTCTTGTTGTCCCATTGTTACAAGTCTTCTGACTGCCTGACTCGCTTCCCTGAAAATACATTCAAATGAGGTTTACAAAAGGACAGGACCATATTTCTGGTTTCCACAGAGCAGCCAATGAGGAAGCATGGAACAGCAGCTTCGTTGAAATGATGCCCTGGACACAGGCCAGATTTTTAAGGAGTTACTTCTGGGGATTTGCTATCCAAATTTTGAGACATTCTAGAAGACCATTTCCCTGTGGTATTAGTGTGATGATTATTACATCATTCAATTAGAAAAATAATGGTGTAAGAACAAAAAGCTGTTCCCTTTCCTGTTTCCAAGGCCTTGAAAAAGAAAAAAAGAGCTTTTAAATGCTAACAGCATAACCTTCCTGAACTCAGCATGGCACCTCAAAGGTATTAGTTATCTGTCCAGTTTGTCTCTGTGGTTTTTACGTGAAAATGTTATATTACATCTTCTTCCTGGGTAAAGATTTCAAAATGCTTCTGTGTACTTTTTATGCTATTGTAACTATATGGGGAAATAGCAGTTACTGATATTGATATGAGAAACCAATAAATAAAATGAAATCATAAATAAAAAGCAAAATTGAATTGTTGCCATGAAGATGTATTATCAGGGATACAAGTAATGCAGGGTTTCAGTGCTTGTTTAAATTTTACAGTATGGTGAAAATTGCAAATGGTTCCCCCTTACTGAAAACTGCCAACTTTATTAAAATAAGTAATAGAATTGTTCTTGTTAAATCTTGAAGAAAGAACAATTCCTAAAATTGTTCTTGTTATATGAGTAGCTGCAAAGAGTGAAGGCCATCAGCAGAATACTGGACCAGGTGGCACACTGGAATTACTGGGCACGTACCAGGAGCAGACACAGCTACAGGTATGGGAGTGAGGAGGGAGTGAGGAGGCTGGGAATGAGGAGGCTGAGCAGCAAACAGGGGAACTGGGGGGCAGCAGCTCCTTGAGTTCACACCTCAGTGATGTGCAGCTGGAGCAAGTAAAGAGCCTACTCATCTTGATCCTGCAGAGTTTGAGGAAGAGGCACTTGGCATACTTGTTTTTCTTTGTAAATTAATATAATTGCACTAAGAATGTATCTTCTAGCACCAAACTGTCCTTCAAACAGAAGAGTTCCGCAAGGTCTGAAAATTTGACTCACTGTTTAAGCAACAGCATGAAAAAACCCAAACAACTGGATTTCCCTTCTTGCGTTACGTAGTTGAGTGTAAAAGACCATGGGTTTGTACCACAGCTGGCTTGGAGCGCAGTCTTTAAACTGAAAGGGGAGGCCTTAACGCATCCTCCTCTGAAACCGATTATGTTCGTATTTAATACTTGTCATTTTCAGAACAATCTTGTAAGGGAAGAAAACCAGCACTATTTGTTGTCCCAGCAGCATGTAAGTATTTTAACCTCTGAAGAAAAATTAATGTCACCAATAAATAGTAAGCACATACCAAATTTTTCTTTCACCTGTCATGTGTCTTGTATTACTTCACCTGTATCAGCTCCCTTTACTAGCTCGGCAAGAAAAGCAAAATAAATTAAATGTAGGTAATGGATCAAAGACAAGACATAATCCTTATCTATCAGACCTAAAGAGAAGAAGCTGTTAGACACTTCCAAAAGCCTATGGATTCTGCTATACATGAAGGAATAATGAGTTCTCACGTGCCTCATAGGTTAAAGGGATTCATTTGGCCATGGAGACTGGTAGGTACAGGGCATTATAGAACCCCCTTCAGAAGTTCAGTTTCTAGAACTTACACTAGGTCAGTTTCTTTTGCTCTTTTAATTCTGTGTAGCCATTCTGTAACCTTGCTACTCAGCATTTAGCACCTTTTACTTTCCAGTTAAATTTACTTTCTGACTAAGTTTGAGCACTTTTGGGTTTATGCAAGTGTTGTCCCTTAGCCTACTATCTTTTACTTCTTGAAGTGTTTTTAAACAGCAGCAGGTTCCCTCCTTCCAGCCCTTGTTTTGTTAGATGAAACAAACCACACTCTCCTAATCTTCCCTTTGGCAGCCCTTCTTTGCATCTGTATTAGTCTGAATATCTCTTTCTCTAATAGCACTGACCAAAACTATAATTATATTCAACTGCGGCTGCCTGCAGCTTGTGCAATAGAATCGGTATCTTCATTTCACTGCTGGACTGGACACTGACAGGAAGTATCTTACAGTGATCACACTTCAACACTTAGAAGTTTTATTTTCTTTCCTTTGGTACTGAAACCTCCTTCAATTAATATCTCCTTCTGCACAGATAATTAGAAACTAAGAGGTGACCTAAGAGGTCATCTAAGAAGAGCTAAAAGGCTTTTCTCTTTCTGACTTTGCATAAAGGGAGATTATTTTATGCCTATTCCTTTCCACTTCCTAGTCTGGACTCTTTTCCTTCTGCCTTTCAAAATCAGAGCAAAGACATTTTGTCAATTTTGCAAATTTGACATTTTCACTTTCTCAATTAAAGCCTAAACTCATCACAGAATCATAGAAAGGCTTGGCTTAGAAGAGATCCTAAAGATCATCTAGTTCCAACCCCATTGCTCTGGGCAGGGACACCAATGAAGTTCCTGATTTTGTTTCCAAGATACAGACCGGGCACATTTTCAAATGGTAACACTCATCAGGTCAGACTAAGCTTGTAGTCGTCTCTCAATGCACAAGTTACCTGGAATTCTTATCTACTTACTGTCTTCTTGTGACTGCTTATTCTAGATTCAAAATTCACATTGATCTAATTTTTTCAGGTATGTTCACATTTTCCTGGCTGGGGAATTCTCTGGTGCACTGATACAGTTATTTTTGTAGCTGTGACTGCTGAGTCAATTTCAGTTTTTTAACTGGATAGCCCCACAGCATTCCCAGCGGTACTTTTTCAAAGCAGGATTCCTTTAACGTGATGTTCTGCAGTAGAGTTGTTAACATTTTTATTCTTCAGAGTCAATTTTAAAATTCTAGTCTAACCTCTTCTCAAATCCATGCTGCACTGAAATCATATTGTTCAAAATATTCATGATCCCTCCTAGATTCATCTGTGAAGGGAATTATCATGTTCAGTCCATCACAAAGATCAGTTAAAACCTGCCTGTATTTGACCCAGTGCTAATTCCCCTGCTCCCTTTCAAAACACCCCCTTAATTTAAAATTCTTTTTCCTAATTTAGCAAGTCCTCATTCCACTACAGTTCTTATTCCATTTTCTGCTGTTGAAGTATCATGCAGTATTCCACAGCCAATGCCTCAAACTTCCTGAAAATAGATTTACTTTATATAGAGTGCTGTAGGAACACATCCATAGTAGTTAGGACTTCTGGCAAATTGCTAATTTTTTTTGAAGTAACTAAAAACTAATTACAGTTCAAGTGAAACACCTATTGCATCTCCACATTTAAAAATGGTTTAGAGAACAAACTCCTAATTAGTGCCTGATAGACAGTGCAGCACTTGCAGCACCGAGAATCAGAGTTTGGTTTGAAGGCATTCAATACAAGCACCTTGTGAATTTATATGCACAGAGGCCTAAAACAGTCTGAATTAATTACCCTATAGCTCAACTCAACTCCATATGTACTTTTAAAAGCCACAACTTACTGTTAAAGCAATAAAGAGGAGGGGAAAAAGGGGTGAATGAAGATAAGACAGCAGCTTCTAGCAAAAACAGTATCATCACAAATCCAGATCTTACCCTAGCTGAAATAAAATCCTCAGAACACAAGGTTTTATTTATATAAAAAAAATTAAATGGAAATGTTATCACTTTGTTCACTAAAGGTATATGTTTCTTTAGATAATACTTGCCCCAAAAATCTGTGACTGGAAACATGAATTCAGCATAATGGCCTTGATATCTCATGGATGATGCTGCGACTTTGCTCTTTGCCAGAGAAGGAAGTGTGTAACGTGTTGTTACATGACACTACCTGACCCTGTCTGTTTTGGGTTAGGGTGCTGGCAACACAGTTTCACTCTGTACAAGGTACTTCTATCAGAATAGTGTTGGCACTTCTTTTTTATGTGCTTGAATCATCTCTCACCTATGGGAAAGGTTTGATCTCATTATTCTTTTACTCAGTTCTTAGTAACTGGAATGCAAAAGGGAGGTTGTATCCATGAACGTTGGATTTAGATCATAAATCTCTGCCTTGTGTGGCACACACAAGGCAGAGAACTGAGGGAGAACCAGAAAAGGATGAATATCTGAGTAAAATGACACAGGTCAAAATTAAAAATATATCAAATTAAAAAAAACCCCACCCATCCCAATCAAATGTTTTCTTGCACAGTCAAGAATACTATGTAGCAAATCCAAGGATCTCAGCTGTCTGCCACATAGTTCCTTTCCGAACTGCAGCCTAATAACATTTTCAATGTTTCATGTTTTCAATGTTTTAAATAAGTACAGAAGGTGACTATCATAATAAATGTCATTTTTAGTAGATAATGCAACGGCAGGTGATTATTTTGAAACAGCAAAGTGACAAATACACTGATTTTGGTGAAACTGGATGTTTTAGCTACTGCATAGAACATACATTTTATCTAGTCAATATTCTCGTGTGTTGTAGCTGTGTACAAGACAAACACTCACCCAGAAGCCTGGCAAACAACCTTATTAACACGTACAGCCCAACACGTGACAGCAGCTGTGTCTACCTCAAATTTCACTGCACTGTTTTGAAGAACTCCCATGCACCTTCCTTGAAAATGCTGTTTGACACACTGGGTTGTCACAGCTCATGACATCCCTCATGGCATATGGAGGAAGTATGCCCAAAGGAACAGGCAGTAGGACTGGAATAAGTTCTAAACATTAACTTCAAAGCCCTGAGGTAATTTCAGGAGAACACATATATGGAAGTTAGAAGACAAAAAGGAAATTTATTTAATTTGATGTTTGAACTTCTAATTTTCTTCTTGACTAGATACACCTCAAGTTCGGCAAAGTTTCTCTAAGAAACTTTCTCATTCATATGAACTATTTCAGGATTTACTTTCCTTTATCCTGTAACTGGAATAGCAGCTCAAGTGAAGTTTTGGGACTTGGGATTATTTTCAAGTAATGAATAAATCAATCTGCAATTATTTCCATGAAAACAATAAGCAGAAAGTTCTAAAAATACCAGTTAATGTTGATAATTTAATAGGCCATTTATAGTCATCCAAACATTTTACTCAATACTGTTATGTACAAAATCCACTAAAATAAAAAAACAAATTTAAATGTTATCTTTCAGATGTGAAAGTGCAATTAACACAGGCAGAGTTTTTTCAAGAACATTACATTTCTATTAAATTCACTGCCTACATAAGAGCCTAACAGGTATATTGCCTACACTGAAGTGAATGAGGATTTAATCTTTCTTTCTTAACTTTGAATAAGCCTGGTAGTTGATAAATAAAGGTTTTCTGCCACCGTAATTATAGTACATACATCTAAAAATGCATTGCACAATTGTTTTCATAATTTTCAGTTTTACCGACTTTCAGAAATTAAAGTAGAGCAACAGTAAGATTAATTAAGTTCCAAAAATAATTAACACCATAAAACCTTGTAACAAGTGTGCACAAAACAGCCATCTTGAATGGCTTTCTCCAGAATTCTGATAGCTTTCCAAGTATGTTATTTACCCTGAATAAACGTTCTTCCTTTACAGTACCAAATGGATTTTCTGGAACAAGATTTACATTTATCTTTCATGCATTACTTATTCACAATTTGGAAAGAAACGGCAGGCCTTCATACATGTCAGCCTTTAATCTTATCCAGTCCTGAAGCCTCTGCAAAGCTGATTTTTCTTGTGTTAGTATTTTTGCAGCTTTTCTCAGTTTTTCTTCATTTCGTTCCAAATAACGAATTCCATCTGTCTGCAGCTGACTGAGTTTCTCTTTACGACTTTCATCCAGAGGTATGTCTTCATTCATAAGAGGGTTAAATCTGAAATAAGTATCTGGAGGCAACAGTGCATCCAGCATGGTGTGAACTTCTGTATTGAAAACAAATGAAGAAAACAGTTAAATTCACATGAGAGAGTCTAACAGTCCTGCAAGTGCTCTGAACAACAACTGCTCTGGAATGACACAGTAAGAGTAAATATGTGCTGCTTTGCTGAGTAAACATTTTTCTACCACTGTCTCATCAAAACCCCTTTCTCATTACAAGGTTTATAAATGACCCTGTAGCTCTGTTTACTCTGGAAAAGCTTCATCTTTTATTCCAAGACAACTTCACTGTTATCACAATTAAGTAGGCTTTGCAGCTATCTAGATTTTTAATTACATTCCATTCCTTAACAAGTAAGAGCATATCCTGAAGAGCAGGAATGTAACTTGCATATTCCCATTTCAGGACACCCATGATTTTGTTACACTTGGTACTAACATTAGTAAGTATTACGAAAACTACAGATATATGTTTGTCTGCAACCTCGAAGTAAAAATATGTAGGATTAAACCTTTCTTTTGTTTACAACTATTAATTTAAAATATTCAAGTTAAATTATATGACTTCAGTAAAATAGTAAAATAATAAAAAACTGTGTAATGCATTTGTATGTTCTTTTTTTATAATCTGTTTCTCTCTCCCTTTAGATCTTTTTGTTGGCTCACTTAAAATTCCATTTCTATCACTTCCTTCAGCATTCATTCTATCTTCTTTGCATTCTTATCATGTTCCTCCATTCTTTTAAACATCTATTGTCATATAAAAAGTTTGAAGTGAAAAAAAATCATTGGTAAGATCACAGCAAAAGATTCTCGTAAACTGAAACCCTCTTGGCTTGGCCTCTCCTCCTGCAAATTAGTCATCTATGTCTGTTCTTGTCTCACCACATCCAGTCTTTCTTGCCCTATTTAATACTCTCCCTTTTTTCCTTCATAATATAAGTTCCCATTTGCTCAAATCTACGCTCCCCTCTTTCCATTTCTTTTCCTTTGGTCTCCACAACGAACTTTCCTTTCTTCCTCTTCCCATCAAAATTCTTGCCTCATTTTTCATCTGCAATTAAACTTTCTCTATCAGAAAGTGGACAGCACATATCTCCTTCCCACAATTCCCACTGCTTTTCCACAACTGTGCAAAAACCAAAAGGCAATCCAAAAATCTAGCTTTTTCCTACTAGTGACAGTCAGTTGACAGAGACTATACAGCAAGGGATCTAGACTGTAAGAGCATTTCTTGTTCCCTGGCTTTTTGCAGTATCAGTTTCCTTTATAAGGGAAGGGGGAAATAATCTGTATATCAGTATTTCCTGTTTAAAAAACAAAACAGATGTAAACTGCTAGTGATAGAGTTCCAGTGTACTCCCATCTAGGAACTGAATTTATTTTAGAAAACAGATGCTTGGCTCTTCCTGACAGCAATGGAAGTCATCAGAACTGGCAGATACGGTACAGTCCTTGGAAAAGTACAGGTATAAAAGTATATATAAAAAAGATCAGAAATCAAATACTTTTTCTGAAGCTGTTGAAAATCAATGCTCTATATTAACTACTAAGAATTTCTATGTTATGGGAAAAACAAAATATAAGAAAATACAATTTTTAAATTAATTCCTGAATATGCCCTTTGTCCTAAAGCTCAAGTAAACAGATTTATCCTCCAGAAAACAGGTAACATTGGTGCTAAAACTATACATAGTAAGTTACAAAAAGACATGGTTCAACTAGTTTCATGGGGCTGGCGGAGAGGAGAAGGGGAAAGACAAAAGGTTGAAGATTGTTCTCTGAATTGGAACTCTAATTCTAAGAAACATAAATAAAACTGAAGACAGTCGTAGTACAAGTGTATCTTAAGACACCAACCTTCTGTATCAGTTGCACTGTTGATAACATTTGTCAGTTTGGCTTTCAGACTGGTGTGTGTGACATTGGTCTTTACCTCGCTTTCGTACCGACCAGTGCCCAGCGAAATCAGACACTGCAATGGAACATTCGGCCAAAGACACTTGCACTCATGAACTGCCAGCGCAGAAGGATTATTTAGGAGCAGACCTCCATCCTGTAAATTAAAAATAAATACAAATATTGGTACTATACATAACACATGGTCATAAAACAAACTGCAACTATAAATTAAACCAGCATAGCCCTAATATACAAACCCAATTAAAACCAATAAGCATTAATTTCCAACTTTTGTGCAATTGCTCTGTTTGTGTGACGCAGCAGCTGCATAGCTTGGCCTCCTGGGCACTGTCAGAGCAGCTGCTGGGGCTATGCTTGATTCTGCTGCACTATATAGAAGAGGTAGGCTGAAACAGCCGCATTCACTGGAATATCTGGAGAAGTAATGACTTAATTTTCTCAAGACCTTTTCAGTAAGACAGATACGCATATTGACAATTTCCTAATCAAAAGTCTGCCCCTCGAAATGCTTGTAAGTGGTATTACAAGAATTTTTTCTGTAACAAAATCCAAATCACTACCTGCAGATTCCAAAATAAATTAAAAAAGAAAAATCACAAGAGCTAAGTTTGGCCAAAGCTTACTTTGTAAGCACAGCCATTAAACAGGATGCTACAGCCTTGATTTAAGAGTTGGAAAGTCATTTAGGTTGGAAAGAACTTATTGAGCTCACATGGTCCAAGCCCCTTGCTCAAGCAGGATCAGCTACAGCGCGCTGCCCAAGGCCACGTCCAGTCGGATTTTGAGTACCTCTACAAATGGAGACTCCAAAACTGCCATGACCAACCTGTTCCATGTTTGATGACCCTCACAGTACAAAATTTTTCCTGTGTTCAGATGGAATTTCATATGTTTTCACTGGCACCATTGTCTTTTGTCCTACCAGTGGGCACTACTAGGAAGACTACAGCTTTCTCATCTTCATTCCCTCCCATCCTTGATTTGTGCAGATGGGTAAAATCCCCTCCTTGAGCCTTCTCTTCTCTTGGCTGAATAGTCTCAGCTGCCTCAGTCTCTCCTCACAGGAGAGCCCTTTAATCATCTTTGTGGCCCTGAACTGGACTAACTCCAATATACCCATGTCTCTCTTACACTGGGAAACTGGAGACAGCACTCCTGATGTGGCCTGAACAGTCCAGAGAGGAAGAACCATCCCCCATGGCCACCGGCAGCACTGTTGGTGACGCAGCCCAAGATGCTGTTTGCCTTTTTTAGTGGAAATGTACATCACTCATGTTGAGCTTGCTGTTCACCAGCACCCCAAGGTCCTTCTCTGCCAAGCTGCTTTACAACTCAGTGTAACGAGGCTATTCCTCCACATACGCAGAGCTCTGCCTTTCTCCTTTTTAAACTTCATGAGAATTCTTCAGCCTGTTGAGGTCCCTTTGAGTGGTGGCCCAACCATTCACGTACCAGTCATTCCTCCTATGTTTGTATCATCATGGAATTCCCGCAGGTATACTCTGTTCCATCATCCAGGTCATTAATGAACACGCTAAATAGAATTTGCCCCAGTACTGACCCCTGGGTACACCTCTAGTGTCTTGCTTCCAATTTGACTTTGTGACACTGATCCCAACTTGGGCCTGGTCATTCAGCTAGTTTGTATCCACCTCACTGTCTATTTACCTAATCCACACTTCATCAACTTGTCTATGGTGTTATGGGAGGTAAGTGTCAAAGGCTTTACAAAGTTGAGGTAAACAACATCCAGTGCTTTTTAGTTGTCCACCTGTTGCAGAAGGCTGCCAGAGTTGATCAACCATGAGTAAACTACTTTGTAAATCCATGCTGGCTACTCATGATCATCTTCGTGTCCTTCACGACTTTCGGAGTCCTTTACTAGAGGATTTCCTCTATCATCTCGCAAGGGATTGAGCTGAAGTCAATGAGCCTGAAGTTCCTCAGAGCTTTATTCTTTCTGCTCCTGCAGACATGAATGATATCTGCCTTCCCAATAGCCATGATCACTTCAAAACAATCAAGTCACCTCACAATGGCCTCAGCCAGCTCCATCAGCACTCATGGGCACAACACATTGGACCGTATGAATTTATGTATGACCAGTTCATTTGATTGCTCCCTAACCTGGTTCTCCTCCACCAAGTACAAGTCCTCCTTGCACCAGACTTTCACTCTAGCTGCAGGGGCCTGGGATTCCTGAAAGCTGCTTTTATTGGTATAGACTGAGACAAAGGCAGCGTTAAGCATCTTGGACTTTTCCAAATCATTTGTCACAAGCTCTCTTGCCCCAATCAGTAGCATGCCCACATTTTCCCTAGTCTTCCTTTTGCTGTTTATGTACTTGTAGAATCTGTTGTTGTTGCCCTTTATATCTCTCTCCAGACCAGCTTTTGCTTTCCTGGCCCCACCTCCACAAGACTGGACAGGACATCTATACTTCTAGGTCACTTGTCCCTCCTCCCACCTTTTGTACACTTCCTTTTTATGTTGGAGTTCAGTTATGACATCCTTGCTTATCCCTGCCTGCCATCTTCGCTTGATTTCCTGCTTATTGGGGTGGTCCTTTCCTGAATTTGGAAAGAGTGATTACTGACTATCAGCCAGCTCTCCTCGACCCCTCTTCTCTTCAAGGTCATAGTCCATGAGATTCTTCCAAGCAGAGCTCTGAAGTGGATGAAGTAATTTTTCCTGAAATGCAGTGCTGTAGCCCTGCTTTCTTCCCCTGTTTTAGGATCCTGAACTCCATCCTCTCACAGCCACTATAGCAAGGCTTCCTTGAACTTTCATATCCTTGACCAGTTCCTTATTCTTCATAATCACCAGGTCCAGCAAAGCACCTTTCCTTGTTGGTTCCACCATCAACTAGGACAGCTGCTGTCACGTCAACACACTTGAAAGATCTCCTTAGTGGCTTGAGCTCCTCCCTCTGTGCTGTCCTTTCATCAGGTATCAGGATGATTCAAGGTCCCCTGAGGACCAGCCCTGGGGATGTGAGGCTTCTTTAAGTTGTCTGAAGATCAGAATTCAGCCCAATACTACTAGGAACAAATGCTACTCTGGAATTGAGGAGAAACATCTTTTGCTAGCTACATGTTAAAAGTGTAGCTGATGAGGCTGGGATAAAATACTTCAGGACTAGTAAGAATCAGTGTGACTGACGGTAAGCCTGAGAAGCATTCAGACAAGGAGATTTTGACCCATCAAATCTCAAGAAGTATGTTCAGCACTTCTTGGAAGTAAAATGACCTTCACTCTAAGAAATAGATTGATCTGGAATTTGAATTAAACAGAGCTTTTTATAATGGGAATGCCTTAAAACAAGCAGTTACAAAAGGCAGAACTTAAGCTTGAGAACATTATAAATAGCAGAGGTGAAGATAGCTGCATCCATTCAGAATCTATACAAACAAGTAAAATATAAAAGAAACAGAATATTTAGTTCAATAAGTATAACGCAAGCACTCCCTATATTCTAAAGTTCCCTGAACTCTCTATATGCCATATCTGATCATCATATTACTGGAACAATATGGAAAAGCAACTTCACTCAGAAACAGCTTAGAATGAAAAAGGTTTCGGAGATGAAAAACATTTCACAGGAATTCCTTGTAACTACAGCTGTGCTAGATAAGTAAAAACATGATTACTGAGCTTAGTTCTTTGAGTTTGCTTTTAATTAACCTTTCATTTCAACCTACAAAAAGCTCTTTGAACTCTTTCTGGATACCATCCACCTTACTCAAAACACTAAATACACTTCTAACATGAATGGTTTCTTCAGTGCCCATTATCCTTTGCTCATGTTTAGTCTAGAAAACTAAATACAAAGATGTTTTTGTCCTCTATATAATTCCCCATGAATCTTTATCTAAAATCTTAATAATTATCTTGGTGGTGCTTAATTCTTTCTTCAAATCCTAGATTAAAAACACGCTTACAAAATAATTCCCACTGATATTGTCAATATAATTAAATTAAACATGACTGCTACATCATGGGAAAGTTAGTGCTATCAGAAGTTTGGGGGTATGTAATACTAGAATACTACAATATTTTTGTAATACTGACAAATAAAAGGTCACAGGAACATAAAATACCTACACATACCAAATGTATTTGTGGTGATAACTAACAGCTTTGTGCAATGATTTCCATATTTAAACATTCTCCAATTTAGGTTTATTGTAATGACAGTAAATTCCTAATGATTTCAATTTAGACACAACTTCTAGCATTTGTACAGATAATAGACACATGTCAGTTTTTGAAAGTTAAAAGCAGGACTAAGAAGGGCAACTGACCTTTTTCTTCTCCTCCAAAGAGGTTATGGATGATAACGACCATGTCCTAATCAATACTTCAAATAAGATTACTCTGTTAAAAAAGCAATGTTCATCATACTGTTTTTGCTTGAATGATCAAATGTTTTGCTTACAATGATCAACTACTAAAGGAGTAAATAATGCTATTAGTTAAACTGTACTATTAAGGACCCAGTGAAGGAAATACTGCAGTGATTTGTTTAAATCTGCAGCTCCAGCAACCATAGAGCTAATTATGTCAAAAGCTCAAATTCTTGTGAAAAAGTATTTTCACCAGTTTTAAAATTAGTTACAATGATTTCACGTGTATGTACATTCTAAGAAAACTGTAAACAACAAAGAATTTTCCATTCTGAAAATTAAAGAACAGAAACGAATCCTTCTGATTCTGAATAATTCCCCTGACTTCATACAACTGGAAAAAAACCCATCCCAAGAAGTATATTGAAGTAGCAATACAGAAATATGAAAGCCAGATCTGAATTTTTTAAAAATAATTTTAAGAAATCATGACATATCCTTTTCCTTGAGTCACAGGAACAGCATTCCCAAGTGATCGACTCTGCAGTTTTGTACGTAAGATACTGAGATCACAAGAAACTTCACTGAACCCTGTTTTGGAGAGCTGCTAAATTTGATGTGTTGAATTTTTTTCTGATTCCGTTGACGTTTTTCTATAGCTATAAACTCACCTAAATTATTTATAACTTACTAATTAAAATATTTTATTGTAAGCTTTCAGCTTTTAAAATGTATTTATAAAAATACATTAACCAAAATGCAATAAGCAAAGACTGAATGATTGCCAGTAGTATGGAATGTCTTCAGCTTCCTCATCCATGCTAGTTTCCATGAGCTTTCTTCCCACTCTCAACTTCCGTGCAATTAAACAACTGGAAGCAAACAAGGTCAATTTATCTGGTCGACGGCTAAAGAGATGCAATATCAATCCCTGTTTGTCTCAAAACAAAATAATGCAAGCAAATTAAGGACCTTTATACCACATATGACGGTGCAAAAATCTTGTTGATATAAAGTGGTATTTTAACTTATAGTATAAGGTTCAAGTTTTAACTTATACTATAAGCTTCAAGCTACAATTCAAATTCTACGAAGCATTACTAACTTTATGTGCAGCCCTAAACCTTTTTGGTTCCTATTACGTTTATCAGTTCCTTTCTGACAGACGGAATGTCTTCACTGTGTCCCTCTCTTCCTCTGTATTGTTAGCTATGTCCCTATGGAATGGTACTGCCTGTGTGCACACAGAAAAAGAGACAATATGAACAGAATATTCAGTAAATTACTACATTATCAACATACACTGGGTGTAAAAGCAAAACCAGGAGATCAAGTGAAGTGATTCTCTCCTTTTATTCAGTACACACAAGGCCAGACCGGGGATAGATACTGTGTACAGCTTTGAACACCCAATTACAATGCACTGAAGAACTGGAACACATACAGTAAAGAATCACTAAGATGGTTTGGGGGCTGAAGCACATAACACATGAGAAGAGATGCAGGGAACTAGATTTGCTTACCCTGTTAGAAAGAGAAAGCCAAGGAGGAAACTAATCACAGTGTTTCACTATCTAAAGTAGAAAACCACAGATTCTTTCAAAAGTACAGAATAAGAGCTGGAGAAGCTGTGGAATCTCCATCCTTCGATATTTTCAAAACTAAGCTGGGTGAAGTCTTGAGCAACCCAACTCAACTTTGAGGTTTCAGCCTGTTTTGAACAGGAGGCTAGACCGGATAACCACCTGAGGCCCTCTCCTCCTCCAATTTTCCTAAGGTTCTACTCTATTTATAAAGAAATACTGCATGAATCACAGTAATTTAAAGATTACTGCACGTAATTTTAGCTGTAAAATGAAATTACATTTCAAAATCCATTCTTATTAGAAATTGAATTTTGTCAGTCCAGTCTCAGATTTGTGGAAAATACAAAATCTGTAGTGTCAAGAGAGGTTTCTGCTGGACATTTAAGAAAAATGTCTTCACCAAAAAACATTAGAACACACTGAAGAGGGAAGTGGTGGAGTCATCATCCCTGGAGGTATTTAGAAGATGTTCAGATTTGGTGTTTAGGGACATGGTTTAGTGGTGGACTGGGTAGTGTTAGGTTAATGGCTTGATTTTTAGTTTTTTTCCAACATAAACGAGTCTACGATTCACACCTTGCAATCTGTAACAGAAAGGGCAACTTGCAAGAACTCTTCAAATGACTAAACTGTTGACCAATATCCACAAAAGGTGCAACTGGCCCAAGTTTTGACTCAGGACTTAGTGCTGGGCAAGCAGCCAGGGCAGATCCCTTTTTCTTTCTGTTCTCCCATTCTTGGATTATCTGGCCTTCCCTACATTTCACGATCTCTTCTCATTTAGCTAGATCTCAATCCAATCTCAAACTCTCTTCTTCACTTCCCAAACATACATGAGTCACCCCTTCCCCTCTCTGCTGCCGTGCTCAGTGCACTGGCAAGTGCCAGACAATGCTTCATCTCCTGAACTTTGCAAAATCATTCTACACTTCAGTCAACTTAATTTGCTGGCAGTACACCGAACACAAAGTGCTGGAGTAGGAATGCTAATGCAAGGAAATACTTGAAGAGGGTGCATAACTCTCCCAATGTCATCATGCAGGCAAGCAGTACGGAAAAAGGCTTTTTAAAAATTTCTAAATTAAAAATAGTGTTAGTAACCAAATAAGTTAATATTAAAATGGAGCTTAATAATAATACAACCCCAAATCTGCTAGTGATAGCAAAGCAGAGAACTCAGGGACTGGAAAATTGTTTTCAGTCTTTTGTCAAAGGCTTTCCAAGTGGTAAACTTTCAGTTATTCTGGTTTATTCAATATCTTATTCCCAGGTGAAGCCAATTAATTTTTTTCACACAGGTTTTTTTTCACAGAAATTCCTTAATGCAACTGTAACCATATTTTTAGGGCTTGCTGGTGAGTAACCAGGAGTCTGAAGCTATAGCTAGTATTTTCTATTAGTGTTTTGATAGTTGCAAAATGGTCAGGCAAGGCTCCCTTGTGGCTTGACTAATACATCTTAAATTATTTAAAACAGGAAAAATGCACGTTTTGTAAGCAAATGCCCCAATAAAAACCATGATGGAGATACCTTACTTGCTCAGTTCTAGAGGTAAAGAAAGGCCTGGTTAAACACTGTGAAACATATGGGTGCAAATTCTACAATCAGAAGGAAAATAGATTGGGAAGTCTCAAAGAAAGTGCTCCAGAGCACTTGGGAGCCTGGTAGCACAGGACTTTCTGAAAATCTTGTCCTATTTAAATAATTATGGTGAATGGGTATGAAGTCACCAGTGACATACTTAAGTCCATACTTCAAAAACAATTATTTAAAATGAAGATATTAGAATTCAAAAATCATACCATACTTTACTATGGGAGAGCAGTTGTTTCACACAAGTTAAGAACATTCTCTACATTCATAGGCTCTCATTGCATTTCCTAATTCTGTCAGACTCCAGTTGTGCCTTGCAATTGTTCTGTATAACACCTTGTGTGCTGCACAGTTTCACTTAAATGATGCTAAACTTTGTGAAGAAAATAATCTAGCACTGAATGAAGGATATATAATGTATGAAAGCCAAGTCTGATATTTGGAAGCTGAGTTTGTTGGCTCCATAGTAACCACTTCACCTCACTGCCTATGCAGACATGCTTTGCATTTTAGTTCACTCTTACAGACTTGCTCTCTTGTTTACTTTCATTGTCTTTGTGAAAAAGCAGAGACAGAATTGGTACAAAGCTATCACAGGCTAGGACAAGACAGGCTAAGATTCTGAATGGACTGCTGAAAAGTGTTTTTTAAATTCTATGCTTAAAGTCAACATAAATATAATAAATATGCAGCTTAAGGATAAGTCTTGTTGCTGCAAATGAAGAGTTTGAGGAGTTGCTGCATTGTAATAAGGGGTTACTTCTTAGAAAAATTAACTACTTTAAAAACATTTACTCTATTTTCCATAAGTAAATGGGTATGCCTTGCCAAATCATTCTATAAAATCCGCTCAATTACATTTACGTAAGTAGCAGCAAATGCCCTCAGAGCAGAAGACAGGAATGAGAAAGGGGAGAATTCTTTTACTACCTGTAAGGTCTATCAATACAGGTAACTTCAAGATTCACATCCCAGCCTAGTCCTCTCACTGCTCTGGGCACCCAGGGTTGTTACAAAAATGTCAGTGTATCTATCCTAAGCTTTAAGGCTTGCTCAGTCATGCATCACTGGGATAAAAAAATTAAAATTTTTGACATATGCTTTGTGAAAAAGAAATCTATACGTTCAGATTTAACTGTACAATAAACTAGCTCTCTATACCATTCAGCACAAATATACCGTTTTCAATACAAAGGTTACATGATTATGCTGTTCTGTTACAAATATACAATGTTTCAAATATACATGAATTATGGCTCTCCTCTTGGGAGTAATCAGTCAGACTGGTCACAGTACTACTGAGGATGAAAGTGATGAAGAGGAGCTCCCAGTAAGACAGGAAATATTTATTTTCCTTAACAAACTATTTGGCAAAATATATAATGTTTTATAAACATGAAACAGGGCAGAAGCAGAACTGTTTCCTCTGTATCTTGCTGACAAGACGATGGTGGTGCCAATATTTCTAACAAATCTCCGTCTAAAATGTATAGTGACCAAGAACAATTTGTTTTAGCTCCATTCTAACAGTGTGTCTGTTCCACTTCGCTGTTTGAGTTAGAATATTTTTTATATAACTTCAGTCACTTTTTATAAAACATACAATGACCTACAGTTGTCTCCTTACGCAAATATTTAATCCAATTTATTTGGGAAGATTCACCCTTGCTTTATAATCATGCTAATAAGGAGACTACTGGGTCAACTACACACAATTATAATATATTCTGCATTATGCTGATTCCCAACAGAGGCCCTAATTGGTGACAGATATTAATGCAATCCTCCAATACACCAAATTTCGTACAATTACAGAAAGAACCAATTCCCTTATTTAGGGAGAGGTAGAGTGCTTCTTTAAATTCCTGAAATAAACACCTTGTGCTTTTTGAAATGCTGTCTCAAAATTATGATTTCTCTTTAGACACTAGAAAAATAAACACTGAAGAAGTTACTTGTCACAGTTCAAAAGAGTGCATTGAAAAAGAGATTCCCCTTGAACTGGCATTGGGAAAAATTCTAGAGAAAACATTTGTACAGAATATGACTTATATGCTTTTGTGTTTATATTACTGAACGACACCAATATTAAATTTCCATTACTGCATTCTCTTACAATTAAATAAAATCTGAAGACGCATAAGCTATATTTGTACTTCTGCCATACCAGTTACAGAGAGACTTTATACTGAGATGACATGAAAAGTAAAAAAGAAAAAATCTAATAATGTTTGAAAGTTTTCTTTTCAGTACAATTGTTTTCCCATACAGTATTTATCATTTTTTCCCCCTAAAAATTAGCAATACCATAATACAATTGGCATACACCCAAACGTCATGATCAATGCTTCCGAGAACTGTCAGTACTATTGCTTTTATATGCAAAACATTTAATAACATATTTTACATTCATTAGAATGAATGCCTGGCTGAGGTAGACTCCTAGGTGATTATCTTGAATTATTACCTCATCCTAGCGAGTCATTAATTCACAGAAAACGACCAGCTGCTCTGAAGATATCACTGAATTTATGGGTTTATGTCAGATACAGAAAATGTATGCTTACAGGGTACTGAGGAAGTTTGCTAAATATTAGTAGACATCATAAAAGAAAGAATTATTTGGCAATAAAATACATTGTCAGATATTTCATTAAAAGCATAAGCTGTGCGTGACAGAACTAATTACATGAACTCTGCAGCTAACAACAGCACACATCACAAACAGTAATGTAATACTGTTTAAATGCACAGTATGTATTTAAACTGTGTTTCCCAAATGATGAATTGACTGTAATATCACAAGCGAGGATCACAGAGTGTAACCTAAGAAAAAAATGGGCCATGGCTAAACCTACACTGACGCCAGACACAGACCCAAGCTCAGGTTCTCTTACGATGTTTGTGAAGCACAGGCAAGGGTCAACAGTATGGTTAAAAATCCCAAAACCAAACCAACCAACCAACAAAAACCCCAACCCATGGGTCTGAATAAAATCCTTCCGTATTAGGATGACGCCAGGGTACTCAGGTCTAGAAGTTTTGTCCTTTCTGACAACATTCAACTTAGGAAGCATGTAAACACTCTATTTGCTACGGCAGAATGTATCAGACTAAGGAGAAAGCTCTAGGAGCCACACAAAACAATCACATTAATATAAAACCTCCACATGTGAGCAAGAAGAAATCCCAGATACAGAGACATCCTAATCTTTGTGAAATGTGACCATGCTAAATTTTCACAATTTCAAAATTCTTTATTTTGAAAATTTATTTCCCGAGATAACAATGGAAATATTTAGACTCAATACATTTTTACATCAATAACTTGATCAATGTTATTGCTATTACTTATTGATATTAGTTTTCCTAACTAATTAGTCTATATTTTTAGCTGCTAGCTTATTAAACAATAGTAAAATGTCAGGAACTTCAAAATGCATTGAGAAAAATACAGAAAGACTAGTAGTGACCCACAGGGTAAGCAGGTAGCTCATTATTGGATGTACTACTTATAAATGCTACTTAAAACATGTGGGTCATTCATCTGTTTAAAACCACATAAGGATCAATGTTGTAAGCTAACTCTACAGTCACTTTTCAAAACTAAATGTATTATGGACTCCATTAATTTCTTTTTATCTTTCATAGTGCAATTTCAAACTAAAATTGGATTTCCAATTAAACCCCTTTATTCGTAGAACTATGCAAGCTATTTAAATTTCATAATACAATTTTAGTCTTTACGTGTTGACTCAAACATTAGATTTCATTTCACTGCAACTGAAACAAAGTATGTTTGCAGCTAAAGGATTTGATCTTAAAATGGACAAAATGTATGAGATAAAGTGAATTAGTTATTGAAGATAATTGCTGTGAAGAGTTCAGGATTTGGACATGAACCACCTAGCATCTGTATCCACAGTGGAGGCAGGTGGATGGGGAGAAAGAACTGAAGGAAAAGTTCTGCACTTTCACAAGTCCCCTAAATTAAGAAGTACATGGTTAGATGATAAAATACAGTTGGTACGTCATGAGAAAGCTCTGAGTAGAAAACTATCACAGAATGATTTAAACCACCAACATATAAAGTTGCTGTGGGAAAGGCACCTGTAATTCTAAGCTGTATCTTCCTCTCAAAAAGGAAATACAATACATGTTAAGATAACACATGAAATACCATCTTCCAGCCTAACCAGATTAACTCCTCTGAATTTTGTTTCTGATTTAGAAGTGCTAATTTTGACTCTGGTATATCATTCAATGTTGCACAATATGTCTTGGGTCATGCCAAAAACACACTGAATAGTCCAGTTTTGAGAAAGATTACTCAAACTGCAGCAGGTGCAGCAAAGACCATTAGGATGACCAAGAGAACAGAGTCTGTTTTGCAAAACTGAGACAGACTGGCATATTTAGACTAAGGAAAGAAAAAGATATGAATGGTTTTATACAAGCATCAGAAGTGTAAATACTGTAAGAAGAAAAGTCAATTAAACTAGATAACAGTACTGGCACAATAAGAATTTGTATCCATTAGCTAGGAACACACTTAAGAGTGAAAATGTGAAATTTTCTGGCCATGAGAAAAATGAAGAAATACCTTGTTGAAGTAACAATCGACAAGAGTAGCAACAGAGGACTAAATGCGACCTGAGGGAAACTGGTTTTTTCTGTACTCCCTTATTTTTTTTCCTACTGAAATGACAGCTGAAATGATTAAATTCTGTAACCAAAAATCTAAATCTATATATATCTGCTACTAAAAATAACATTGTAAATATACCCCAAGTAAAAGAAACATTGAAATACAACAAAACCTTGAAGAGATTGCCAAATTATTTCAGATTTTCAAAATTAACACCACAGATTAATCTTTGTATTGGAAGAGAAGCTCAGTACAGAAAATAGGGCTTAGACAATGTGCCCTATTCAATGAATAGGAATGCACCAGCTATTGAACTTTATGCACACTTGTATGCATGGTGAAAATTATTCCTACCACCTGCATCCAGGGCAAGAAGAGGGCAGTTTCCTAAACTACAACAGAGAAGGCAAATTAGAGGCTTGATGGTAGCTGACAAAACACAAAATGATTTTTCACATTATGCACCAGACCGCTATGTATCAAAACCAAGCTTTCCTTGAGGGAAGGGGTAAAGTATATCAATAGCCTCACTACATCCTTGGGCTTTTATTTCCAGTGAATATCACAAGGCTATTTTCTTTGGAAATATGGCCCCATTTAAGTCAGTGTTGGACAAATACGCAACCTAGGAAAATAAAAACTGAAAGCTATCAAGAGCTGAAAAATTTTTCTTTTTGACCTAAGAAATGGTGGCTGCTAACATCAGAACATGTGTGCAGAATGTAGATTGTCTGTATAGAGATTACTGAATGGACTCAGTTCATAATTTTCCACACTACACAGCCTCCTCTGATTTTACAAGATTTATTTCACAGCAAGTATTAGCTGGTCAACAGTGTCACTGAAAGTGTATGGATTCAGAAGTCTAAGTAAAAAAATAGTTTAATGAATACAGCTTACATGAGAGAAAGGTTTTGTTTCTTCTCTTAAATAAGCACTCTGAAGATTACATTAGGAAAACATCACTCTTAAACAACTGAGATAAAAATTAGAATGCTTCCGAGTTAAATGCCTAAAAAACATACACTCTCAATTTCATTATACTAAACAAATCTTCCAATAACACTTCACTTAGCAAGCCCCTGCAGGGAATCTTTCAAGCAGTCTGCTCTACAAAATACCACTGGTACAGTAACCACAGCAATTTCACAAAGGCTGGTAAACTGCATAGTGCGCGTCCACCTTCAGAGCTGCTATCCAAACCTATAAAATCCATAAGAGAGAAAGAAATGCAGGTATCCATGTAGCTTACATGTTCCAGTAAACTCCCTCTTCCTTAAACAGTAAGCAACACTGCCTTGAGGGCTGTAGGCAAACACGTATGGCAAGAAGTAGACAGAGAAACAAAGAAAGAGTTGTTTCTATCATTGTGAGAACAAGATACACCTATTAAACTGCAGTCTGCATAAGCTCTGCTGCATACTGATCACCGTGGCATATCGTAAGAATGAAAAGAACTCCAATGTGACCTATATTCTATGTCTTCTTAGAGCCTGGGAAGCACCCTTGAATCTAATTTTAAAAGCTACCATGTAAAACCAATTAGGGTAGGATGCACTAAGCGAATCACTTTTGAAGGCCTCTCCTGTAACAAGCTGCAAAGATGAAATGGCTTTACAGATTTACTGCCTAATAAAAGGAAAGGGAAAGTTTGAAAAATATGAAGAAACCATGAATTATCTTTTTCCAAAGAAGGTGTGACTTGAAATTTTAGTTATATCATACTATCGTACTACATATATTTTTTATTTCTGGGTTGTACTCTCATCACACATCCTGTTACAACTGCATTATTAAAATTCCACTAACAGACTAGGTGCCAATTTAACTGCTTTACTATCTGATCTTGCTCAAAGAAAACACAACTATTTGAACACTATTCTACATTAACATCAGCACTATAATAAATGGAACAACAATTGTAATACAACAATGGAATCACGGCAAGCTGTCAAGAAAAAGGTGACCAAGTCCTTTGTATTAAATTGGGTATATTTTATTTGAGAAAAATCTGTGGCTTTGTTGAATTTACCACCATCACATACACAATCTCTGCTGCCCTTTGCACTAATCCTGTGGGACAAATTTAGTTTTTACTGTAAAAGCTATTAAATGAAATGTGCGTAATGATTTTCTTACATTTTAAATTAATTAATTTAATAATTAATTAATTAAAACTTTTAATTAATTTAATAATTTCCTCAGCGTACTTCACTGTCTACTGAAGTGCCATTATTGAGTATCTCAAATGGTTTTCACACTTTAAGGAAAAAAAAAAAGAAAAAGAATAGATATAAGAAGTAACACTCCACTGTGGGAAGTAGAGGGGGAAAAAAAAGTCACTGGTTGTAGCAGGACTTGGGAGAGGTTAAGAGCCTTCAGTGCCTCAAAAACACATTTTAAAATAAAGGAACTGACATGTGGCGATACAGCTTCTGTATTGTAACATCACGACTTGGTCTCTCTTGACTTGCAGGGCTCCTGGAGAAGCATGTTACAGGGATTAAATCCCTTTGAATGTTAATGTGTTCCTTTTTTGAACCACAAAGAATATTAATCCTATTCCCTTCATCTACCAACAGCTGCACTGTGTTTTCCTACTTGACAAAGTGGAACCAGATAGCATGGCATGATTGACCTGAATGTAAATATTGCTGTTTGGTTTTGAACTGCTGGCTTTTTGCAGAAATTTAACAAACCAAGCATCAGTTCACCTGCAGCACAAATAAGTGTTCAGGCACCTAGAAATCTCTTTCTAAACAATGACATCAGAAAAACTGTAAAACTAATTTATTACCCTACTAAAAAAATGAACACACTTTACAATCCCCTTGAACGCTGAGAGTGCCCAGTACAGGAAATCAAACTGAAATGTTTCCAGAGAAAGGGCATGCATGTGTGTACACAAATACACATGCATATGTAACTATACAATGAAGGAAAAGCGAGTCAAAGCCAACAGTTCAGTTCAGCCATGACTCCACCATAGACATTGAGAGTCATACACAAAATCTTTAAGAATTCATCTCAACCCGACACGTAACTCTCGTTCAGCTAATTCAGACAGTTTGTGAAAGGACTCTGATTCCAACAAAAGCTAGATAACATAAGACAAGAACATGCATGATGGCCCTAAAAAAATCCACTAGATTTCCATTAATCAAAATAAGTATTTTCACACAGTTGAAGAGTCTTCAGTCAGATGAACTGCCAGAGTGTTTCTCATTCAGATTTAAATGTACAACTGACTGGTAAGCTTATATGAAACCTGGTCTCTATATAATTCTTTAAGAGTCCCAAACTTCAGAGCTAGGAAACAAATATTGTATTTACTATTCTGAATTTTCACATACATTTTGGCCACCTCTCTTCTGGAATTGCTCAGAAGTATCAACACTTCAGAGGCAGGTTATATATAAACTAATAAACTGGCACAGTTTATATTCAGAAAACAGATTATGGTGATTAATGGAGGTCCCCGGTCAATGAAAAAATTCTTAAAAGACCATCTTTCTGGCACTATACTACAATTTTGAAGCCTTTGGCATAAATTATTATTTACACTTAATGCACACTGTGCTGATGCACTTTTCAAAAATCACAGTGCTATCAAAAACATCTAACAATGTTATGCTTCATTTATTCAGTAGTTCAAAAGTAGTTCAGTCTGTTAGACAATGTACATACAGAAAACAGCAAGAATTTCCATACACACTACATATATGTTACTGGCCAAAGAACTTAAAATTACACTTGCAGTGCATTTTCAGAATAAAGATGCTTAACAAGAATCTACTATTCCCATATTTATAATATAAACTAGAAGAACAAAGAGCTCCCAATACTAACATATTTTAATAAGAAAGCTATTTTAAGAAAGAATACGACTGCATTTAGGATTCTACCTATTTTTAAATATCTTTATGCATATGTATTTCTTTCAAGTAATTCATGATGGATATTTCAGGAGAGATAAAACTCTTGAATACCTTGCATCTTCCAATGAGGTACCATTAACTCCCAGGAAAATAAGGGTAACAGCCTGCTACATGCACAGAGGCTCTTTGTGCAGTGGTGGATTTATAATCTGAGCTACAAAGCTGCATGAAGACAGTTATGGAGCATTTGCTATGTAGTAACTTGCTAGCTGGACATCCAAGTACACCCCACACAAACCAGATAATTATAGAAATAGAGATGTGGTAAGAAAAGTGTAATCAGGGGAAAGGAAAGCATGCCAGACATGAAAGATGGTTTCTATAAGAATTCAAGTGTTTAAATACTCCTGGTTGGGTAGAAGAGATATTTTTCAGATTACATGAAAAAGTCAGAATCTGAAAATTTAGCATCTAGTTCTACTACAATAAACTGTTTTAGTACTGAGAATGTATTTAGTTCTTTATGGCTGACGAAAGTGAACTGCATCCTAAGCCTTTGCTTTCTAGTAATTAAAATACATCAAATAGAGAAGAAAGATGAGCTTGGGAAACAGGGTTTGCATCAGATAGAAGGGCTTTGTACAAAGACTCAGGAGCAAGGAAAAAATAAAGCAGACTTCATTCCAGCCCTGTGTGTCTGAAAATACTGGATCTAATCTCTATTAACACTAATTATACAATCTCTAGTCTGGTAAACTGGACTTAAAAGTGAACATAGATGAAATAAGTACCAGCCTTACTGTATTTCACACAAGTCTGTCAATTCAGAAATATTGTTAAGACAAAGAATTGTGTAAAGCACAGTGTAGAAGCTAAAAATCATGTTGTTTATTCAGCTATCTTTCATGTAAAAGCACAGACCAATTTCCATGTACTTTCAATTCAAGGAAAGAGGGGGTGGAAAGGTGAGAAGAGAAAGAAAACTTCTTCACATAGATTAACACTGACCTATTCAATCAGTTAAGGAGCAGCTTGGAACAGCTCCTGAGGCTAAAGCAGTTCCCTTCCCAGTTTTGCTTGGCCAGATGGAAGATGAACACATTTCAGGATTTCAAGCAGTGCTTTGGCTTGGAATCTGATGTGTTACTCCACTTTTAGGTTTAAAATACCCTCAAAACTATTTCAGATAGTTAGTTGATTAAAATGTTTTGAGGATAACAAGATGTACCATACTGGGAAGGTTGTGGGAGGCAGTCAGATAAGGGAGGGAGCGGGGAAGAGTGTCCTAAACAAAACGGGGAAACAATAAAATGAAATGAATTTCAGATCTCTTGAACCTTCCCCTCCATGGGAGCCCTTCCCCTTCACCTCTTAATTTCTACAGAGCTTTTATAGAGCTGAATTATTTCATCACCTTACAAATGTTGAATCAAAATATGGAAATACGCTGGCTTTTTTCAGATGAAATTCTAGCTGTTTCTTTGTAGCAATGCTCCTCTTTACCACCTCTTAATCTCATGAATTTTTCTCTGTTTCATCTTATAATCATTTATCTGTTAGCCTTTAAACTTCAGTATTACTCAAGCACATTACAACAATAAGGATATTACAAAGTCTTCCAATGGACACCATCAGAAATTCTGTGTGTGATCCAGGTACATCTTATTACTCAAAATATGCTCCTTTTTTTCCAGTATTTGAGGCTAATGCCATCATATGAATTAATATGACAGAAACATAACAGGTGCTTTCACTAAACTTAAGTGGTTCAATCCTATGCTCTCGTTGCTGAAGGTCTCTGGTTCAGTCACCCTTTGTAGTCTTTTCTGCCACATATCTGCATCAGATATTTATTAAAATTAATACTAATAATTTTAAATTAGTATGCACTACAAGAAGTATTCTTTGAAGACTTTGAGAACTCCAGAATACTACAGTTCATTTGCTTTGTTCTTTACTTATCAGGGTCACCAAGAGAGGCTGTAATACAATAAAATAGCATGCACTGTTGATAGGAGACACTGCTTTATCCTCAAGGGAATTTCTTTTGCAGTTGTCCTCTGAGTTTAATCTTACTGCTGTGGCATCCCTTACTCTTCTTACTAGCCCAGAACTAGAGTAAAGCTGATTAAGCTATCAATGGAAAGAATTAAAAAGTAGACCATAAACTGAAATTATGCACTAATAGAAAGAACACCAAAGTGTACAACCTGGTTTTTTCACATTTTTCAGTATTGTTAGATTTTTACATTACACCATCTATTTAGTGAAATAATGCTCAGTGACATACCAGTTGTAAGCAGGAAGTCAGAGGCAATTTACAACTCATATAATGTTTCCTTCCAGACAGAGAAGAAAGCAACAGCAGAAGGGCTTAGGTTTGTATTGAAAAGACTAAGATTTTTAAGCCTTGCTAGTTCTGTAAGGGCTATAGAAGCTAAAAACACCCTTTCTTACCCCATCATTCCTTGATCTCCTTTGTGCTACCAACTTATTTGCTTAAGTTTTGATTCAGAGATTCAGACCATGTTTTTTCTCAGGGGTATTGGAAAGTATTTACTCAAGGAGAAGATTTCAACTTACCTGATGAAGATCGCTGCCCAAAACATATTCCTGGAAGTAACCTGGTGCAGCAGATGATGCTCTAATTGCTTGCCACAGCTTATATTGACAGCCTCCAATATAATGGGACTTAACACCAGGAAAGTGGTTGTAGTTTCTAAACACAAATGCTTTCAGTGGTGTTCCTCTGTTTACAATGGTGCTTACTGCAGCTACCTAGGGAATGAGGAGGAACAGAATTAGTTATATATGTTGATAATAATAACCATAACAGGAAAATGCAAGCTTCCCAGCATATGAAATTCAATTTAGGTATTAATGCACCTCTGCAATCTTACTAGGTTCATTATTTATTTACATTTTTATAATGTCTATCTAAATTTTAAAAAGTGAAAGTAGAACAGAAACAAGAGACCCAAATCCCTAAAGAAAATGCTATTTTTAACCTGCACTTAATTATTTACAGTGGCTATTCTGTTTCTACGAATATCTGTGAACTATATGATTCACAGATATATGTGTCAACTATATGATTTTAAAATATCTTTCCTTTAGGAATAGTATTTCATTCTCAGAAATCTGTAACCAGCAATACAACAGTGCCATTAAATATGAATGTCAAAACTGTCAATCAATTTCTTTCTCCAAGAAAATGAGTACTTAATATTGCAACCAGAGTTAAAGAATTGCAGGAAGAATCTGTCGTGCACAAGAATTAAACATAAGTCTCTCAAGGTTTTTTTTGTAAGGATACTGAAATGTCAATAACAGAAATCACATATATTCATCTAAGTGAAAAGCCAAAATGGTATTTCCATTGAAAAAACCCCCAACTATAACAGCAAAAAGAATGTATCTTACAGATACAATCACAAGGAGAAAGTACATGTAGTTACGGGTGAGTGTTAGAATGTGCAAGACCTTTAGAGGTGATGCAGCCAGCCTGGCTGGCACTGTCAGAACAACACTCTTTAGCAGCCAAGTGGGTGTTCAATTCTATCTTGTTTACTCTTTTACAGAGCAGGGTGTTTTCATGAAATGTTAGGCAACAGCACAGTTGATGCTGTGAGATCACTGTATGCATTTTCACTCTTCAGCTACTTAATTTAAATAATTTTATTCACTGTAAATTCATCCTTATAGAAAACAAAAGTATAACTTCTGCATTACAATGCAAAAGCAAAACACTGCCTGATCCACAGATTCACACTCCACCATTTGATGGACGAAAAGTTTCCTCTTTTTCTCAAAAGAAGGGTTTAGTTCTAAACACTAGCAGAAGCAGTAAGAAAAACAACTTCAGAAAATTTAATAGAAAACTTATTAAACGGATGGTTTATTTTTGGCAATACCCATGTACACTCCATGATGCAGTCTAAGTTACAAAGTGCTCAGCACCTTCTGAAAAATCCGTCTTGCCATGAATTTAACAGCAGCAGAGCATACAACTGCGTGTTTTATTTTGAATTTGCTGTGCCTTGTAAAGAGAGCCACCAATGACAGCACTATAAAGCGATTACTGGGAACAGCTAGTTTCAACTCTATTTATATTCACATTTTATTACTGAAGAACATGGAAGGAAGCCAAAGATCCCAGTTCAAAGATAACTTTCAAGTCAGCATAGGATAGCTTCTCTCTCAGAAAGCAACATACCACACCACCCTTTTCATGTCCTTGTTTTAGACATGGACTAGGAACGCAGTCAGTAAGGCACATGTTTCTAAGTTTAGAAAAATGTAAATATCTTCCATTTAACAGTAAAGCATTGAATATAGTGCTATGACACCAAAACACCTGTTAATTACAGATTGTTCTGAAATATATCCTATTATATTTCTCTTCTTTCTTCACACCCTATCCTTCACCAAAAATAAAATACCCATGCTTTCTCATCTTTCACTCTTGTGCTGCTGCTGTATTCAACACCCCTCCTATGACTTGGTGTCTTTTCTATCACACAGGGAGAGAAGAGATCTTGGGGCCTAAGAATGTGACCAGAGAAAACCAGGTACTCCAAACAAAGTGAGAAGAAACCCTGTCCTCTTGCAACACAGTAACACAGATCACAGCTGACATAACAGGATCTCCAGACACTAGAATTCTTACATGAAAAAACAAGCTTTGCACAATCCTAAAATGTTGACCCAGTATTTCTAGGCTTACAAGTTTTTTTAACATCTCTGCAATATATTCCAACTAGAAGTATTAAAAATAAGAGAAATTGCTCCAGAAATTTAAGAATCTTAATTAATTTTTATCCTTTAAAAGCATGGGTTATCACATACGGAAGCGTGAAGAGCACTTCAACATTCATGCTGTCTATCCAATATTATTCTAAGTATAGAATTTACTCAGAACTTTTAAAAGTACTTGTGAAATACACAATTATTATTTACTGTAGAAAACCGTACTTACCTTTGGACATTTGGACTTTCTTGCTGTTTCAATCATAAGATTTGAGCCCATTTTTTCTCTACAAGAAAGTGTAAAAAATTGAAAATGCTCCATCAGTTTAGCATGAACAAGACGTACATTTTTTTCATCCTTATTTCTGAGACCTTTGCACTTAAAAGAAGCAATGCTTGTATTTCACTTTAACAATCAGACTTCTACAACTGACTTCAATGGACCAACGTTTCAAACCTTCTACTCTGTTGGAAATAAGTCTGAAGAGTGACTGAAGAGGCCTTGATTCAAGTTACTCAGTTCACATATGTAACCATAAATCATTAGGATTACTCAACTACATGGTCAGACAAAATACTTTACTACATTTAGGAATCAAAAAACCAACATCTTTATTAAGTGGTTCTACAGTAATGAAAAATCACTCTTCTGTAGTAACAGAAACAAAAGCTAAAGAGAGAAAGATGGCATTCCATATGATTTAGAGAAAAGTTAAAACATGTACATGTAATCTTTCATAAAAGTAATCCAATATGCATTTACCATCCCTTTTTGAGGTAAAATTTATTCACGTGAATACATTTTTATAAATCCCACTAATGGTCAAGCATTGTAATTTCTCATTGTATCAGCATCACGGTCAGTATTCCCATTGTTATCTAGAAGGTAGCCATTCTGCACAGTAGAGGAAACTGAAGCAAATTACCATACTAGCCAACAATCTCACCTCACCATCTATTTCAACTTCAATTTGCTTACAATTAAAGGTATAAAACTCCTACAGAGTGGGTGGCCACCCATAATGTTTCCAAGCAGGCTTTCCTTTAAATCAGCAAGCTTTCTTCCTCCACTAGAACACAGCCCACCCAAACACTGGCAGTGCATCTGCGTTAGTGTGCAATGATGGTTTTCCATATTGTCACACTTCTAAAGTAAGGATATTCCATGTGCTGTTGTTCCGAGATCATCCATCTACAGCTCGCACCCATGACAGGAGGTAGTAGGTGCTTCCACTGTTAAAAACAGCACCTTTATAGACCTACTCAGGTTAGAAAATAAAAGGAGCTTTAAAGGCAACTGCAGCAGCAGTCCTCCATGCAGACAGTAGACTGTACGTGCAATTAGGACAATCTGCTGCTCTTCCAGTGGATATTTGTGCTTGAAGGATGGCTGTGGGCATGCCCTTGACAGGCAGGAAGGAAGGGAGACAGATTCCAGTCCTGGGATGGAAAACTCCTGCTGACACACTTCTTGCACCAGTAGCACTGTTTTATTTTATTTTTGCGCTGATTCTAGTCTCAGAATCACCAGCCAGAAGGGGAAGAGTGCCATCTGCACCCACCAACTGATTACAGAAGGAGATGAAGGCACACAGAACCATGAAGTAGGAATGAAAGAAATAAGACTGACAGAGGTGAGATATCAAAGACATCTACTGATTTGCATCACTTTCATCTACTTCTGAAATGTCTGTATTAGGTATCTTTTCCCAGACCCCGACTGCAAAGATTAAAAAAAATGCATAAGCAATATCCTCTGCTTAATTATAGGAACCATCAAACTGAGTAACTATCTCATCGCATCTTGTTTTTTATGAAGGCCAGAAACTGGTACTTCAGAGTAGGTACAAGAAATCCCTTAAACTACTATGTAACTTTAGACATTATGGTCTAAGGAGGAAAGTTTAATATCACCCCCACATTTATTTTAGTTCTGTTGCTAGCATTAATACTGTAATTGCATATTACATAAACGTATTTCTCTCGCTGTTCAATTTTCTTTTACAAAGTCACAGCAGAAGTAATTCCACAGTTTATTCACATATTGTGTAGAAAAATAAAGCCTTCGAATTTTAATTTTAATTGAATAGTCCCATTATCAAAGAAAAGAAGAAACTGGTAATTCTCAAGATGCCTTACTATCTCAAATTACCACTTTAACTTGTTTGCTTTTGTTAACAGCCAAGACTCCTAATGTGTGTTGTCTTTAGGTCACTGGCTACTTTTTCCCAATCTTGCAACAAAAATATTCTCTAAAATGGGATAACCAGGACTGTAAATAATATTTTAAATGAAACTGTAATGTGAGTTAATATAATGGCATTACAGTATTTCCTGTATTTTCAATCCCAACTGTCACACACTGAATCATCTTGTTTGACCACAAGCACACAGATGTTTCGTTAAACTGTCCATGACAACACCAAATCTTTTGATATTAAAGTAACTTTAAATCCTGTAAGCATTTCACGTTTTTCCACTCATCGGTTATTACTTTACACATAGTTTCTTTTGCCATCCTATTTTTCCATTTATCTACTTTGTGTCTGTCTGTGACCTATGTCCTCTAGACATGACCTACTTAAACAACAAGTCTCTTTCACAAACATTGCTCTTTCATTGCTTCAAGTCACTAACATTGCAACACTTACATCAATAATGCTATGAAGAACATATTGCCAGCCATATGCTGGAAGAAACCTTCTAATGGGCTACAGCAGTGATGCAAACACTCTGGAGAAAGAGCACTCAATGCAAAAGGCAAAATTGTAACTTTTACCCTCTCCTAACAACAACAGTAGTACCAGGAAACTATGACATCTTTACCAAACCTACATGAGAAACTTTTATACCATGTGCTGGTATGGAATGTGTTGCCCATCTAGTCACTAGAGAGCAGTGTCAATTTATATTTCAATCTGCAAAACAAATACTGAAGTATTATTACTTGTATTCCCAAACACATGCACTATCCATTTTCCTAGCAAAAGAGAACATGTAATTTTTATCCTATGCTCCATACAGTGACTGACTGCTTCTCAAGACTATAAATTCCCAACATGACATTTTAGCTAGCTTGTGAAACCCCTAGCTGCTCACCAAATTTCTCCAGCAGTTTCTTAAGACAGCATGCAAGAAGAAAATTGTATATGTCAACAACAGTCAAAAGAAAAGTTGGAACTATAAGCCAGGTTCTTACAAATGCAATTCAATATAGCATTACATAGACTGATATGTTGTAAGTTATATCTTCTGCATAACGCAAATGATTAAAACCAGTCCTCAAATTGCAACTCAAGAAATACGTAAGAGAAGTTAAAACAGACATATACAGAATACATGAAACCAATTCCTTAAAGCACTCTGAATGTCAGTTAAGCAAAATTAGTTGTCATTTTCTGAAATGCAATTTATAATATGTCCCATGAATGCATGCAACATTAGCCTGATGAAACAACATCAACTTCATAATTTTCAGCAAGAATACCTTCTGACAGAAAATACTACCACTGATACTGAGGTACGACTAAATGTGTATTACATGTCTGTACATTGTCTCTATTTCAAGCAAGGCTGACAAGTTACCATTTAAACTACAAAAACGCACACAGCACAAGTAAAGCTTTTAAATTCAAAACAAAACAAAGTAGTTTCTCCATGCTATGATAATGTTAGACCTGACCTTCAATATTGTTATAAAGATACAACCTTACAAATCCCTTCTTAGCTCTAGGCCCCGACACCACACGGAAGCCTCTAGGAATCCCTTCAACAAAATGCTATGCAGGCATAGCATCCGCTTTCAACATCGCAGGTCACCATGAAGGCATTTGTCGATCAGCACATTTAATTTCTAATTTACTCTATGGATAATATATTAATTGCCTGCTTTTGTCTATTGCACAGGATACCTCCCTCATGTGCTACACGTAGCTGCGAAAAACAATAGTCTTTTAATTAAAGGCATGTAAAATACTTCCACATGAGGTTATTGGGATTTCCACAAGACTTCTTTTAATTGGGTGGGGAAGGAAATAAGGGAAGACAGAAAAGTCTAATTTCTAAAAAAAGACCTTCAGATATCTGAGAAGAAAAGCTCAGGATATTAATTTGATAAACGTATTTATTTCTGAAAATATGCAAGAGCACAGAGAAGAAGTGCTTAGAAGCTTCTCTCTCCACTTCATCAAAGAAGTAAGATGTTTAAAATTCAGACAGCACTGGTATTCCCACTATTATGTCATGAAAAACTCTTTTAATCCCATAAAACACAGTAATCACATTCCCAAAGGGACTTGTTATTACATATCAGAAGGAATCTTTTACCATTTTACATTTTCTCTCAGAAAAGATTGTTCCAGTTCTTTCGGTAGCAGGGTCAACTTATGCTGGTTGGGAAACTATGACACTAGTTTGCTAAAAATTATAAACAATTGAACTATCAATACAAATACAGATGAATAAAACTAAGAAATGAAACCTGTAATACAGTAATTCTTTCTAGTGGCCTTTCCTGAATAGCCATTAATGCATGTGAATGCACTTCACGGGCAACTCTGACACTGCGGATAATTTTCCTTGCAACCCTTACAGCTCATTTCCCTCTCAAAAAAAGTGACAATGGACACAGCCCTTTAATATAGCAGCAAACATTAAAAATCCCTACTGCAGCACATTATTTCATTTCTCACCAATCTCCTTTAAGAAAAAAGGCACAGCAGGTGGCCAGTAAAATTTGTAGCAAATCTGTAATGAGTCAGATCAAGCAGACCTGGCAAGCATACAGGAATATAATCATAAATCAGTGCAGTAAAGCTTACTTTATTCCCCAGAAACCTAAATCATTACATTAAAAGCTTTCAATGTTTTGGTAAATATGAAAACAGCTATTTCAAAAGAATGAGAGTATGTGTTAATCTTTTCTAGTTGTTTTAAGAATCTGCACACCAGTGAAGCAATAACAAAACCAAATGCACTCAGACATTGCACCAATTATTTTTCACCTGATCATCTTTTACTTACTTGAGCATTTTTTCCCATATATCACTGTCATAAAAGGCGTGGTTCCAGCCCATTTTGACTGTTCCAACAATGACGTTCTGCTTAAAAACATCTGATCCTAACTTATGGTACAGTTCTTCACAATCATCCAGGGGGATATGGAACAACCCCAACATAAAAGCTAATATAGCTCCTGAAAAAAACAAATATTTTGCAATGTAAAATGTATCCTGGAGTAAGACTGCAAAGATGGATTACCAGTTAACATAGTTCATAGGTTAGCAGAATATCTGTCTTGAAACAGGAAGACCAATTGACATTTATATCACTAAATTCCTGCTCAGAGATCACAAACCATGTTTTAAAAGAACATATACAAGGCAGAAAAAGTCTACTTTCAAAAACAGAAAAATGAGAAGTTGAAAAATTGCATTATTTCATGTTGCAGATTACAACAAGTATGTTGCAGAAAACAAATGAAATCCACTGCTTTACTTGGAAAAAGAAATGAGTAAGAGAAATCTATGCTGTGGTATTAAAAATTTATTTGGAGCATTATTTGCTACTCTAGGAAAATCCTGTAAAAATAAAGGAGATTTCAGTAGTTTGGATTACATTTGGTTGCAACCATTTATAATTAGTTTCATACATGCTGCCATCTAGTGTGTGCATAACAAAAATTATGACCTATCCTTGTAGGAACAAAAAAACAGCATTCAAAAAGCATTGCTACTAAATACCATTAAAAAGACTGCGGGTAAATACAATTAATGCGTTACTACAATTCTTAGATATATTAAACCCAAAAGGACACACATGACCTTTAAATCTAGTTATGCCATACTGTGAGAACATGTAATTAAGCATTAGGAATACTTAGGACACATGATTTTTTCAATCTAGAAATAAATGCCATAGGATTGAATAAAATTAATTTAAAAGGTGCCAATTCTTGAAATAGAGTAAGAATATAATTCACAGAAATTATATTCAGAAAAAACTGCATGCAGAAAGTTACAGATAGCTTTAAAGGAAACATGACTTCCAAGCCCTTTTTCACTCTCACAATCCCCACCACTGCGATAGCTGAGCATCAGTGGATTGGTGGTCTCAGTTTCATAAAAGGTAGCACACATGCTTAAGGCAACCTGGGCCTACTTGACACAAAGTTTAACCAAGAGAAACTTTCTCAATTGCCAAATCAACAGATGCCTGTATCCAACACAGACTTAACACCCAGGAGCAGAGAAACAGTATTTTCTCGGGTCATGCAAATCCTCTGCCACATTCTCTTCCTCTAAACTCTCCAGCTCCAGTTCTACAAGATCACACATTTGCTATTTTGGTGAGCAGACTCAAAGTATGCAGGGCCTGTTACAGCATCACTGCAATGATCTGTCTCTGGCTGCCTGCATTTACACCCTCTGACCCCCAATGAAGAGAAGTAGAGGGAAGATAACTACAAAGACAGTGATGCTGAATTCACAGCAAGGGCATTTCTAAACGTCAAACAATAAGCTGAACAACAGTAAGAAATACAAAAAGTGCAGCAGCAAAGAGAAGTGCAGCGCACAAGAAGCATCCTTCCTATCATTTAATCCACCACTCTTGTAAAGCACAATTCATTCAGCTGCAAGACTATCAGCACGTGTACTGTCAATACAAACCTCACCCAGCCATGTCTTTTCATTTATTCTTGCAAGCTGGACAACTGCAGACAAAAGCTTAATGGTGTAAACAAAATTTAAAAGAATATGCTAAGTACTTACAGGCAGTCCTAAATCCCAAAATTTGAGGAAGAATTAAAAACAAAATTAGTTCTAGTGACAGTAGTGGGAGTAAATTAAGAACACCAGGCCTTTCTATCCAAGACAGGCCTCTCTATCCACCTTTATTATCCTTGAAGATTACACTGGAGAAGTATTTTGCAGGGAAACCATCTTCCAAGCAACCACTTACTGCTAAATTAACTAACAAAGGATTTATTTGGAAGACTATTAAAAATGTAAAGCAGAGAACTATATTGTGCCTACAAACAAATTCTGTCTAGATCTAAACATTCTCCTCCACTATTTTGAGTCCATTAAGCAAATCTCTCGAAACACACTTTATCTACTCATGGTGATCCGTGTTTAATATAATTTCTGACTTAACCTGTAGAGAATAAAAGTATAGCAAAAAATTTGAATAATGTGGGTTCCTAAAGGAAACTGATCGAGTGAACTACAGCATACCTCCTATGTTAGAAAACATAATTCTGCTGCTACTGGTCTAACATAGTTTCTGAAGCAGATTACTGTCTTTAAGGAGAAACTTCTGCATTGGAATTTCCTACTTTCTAGGGAGGAGTAACTTATCACTGAGTCACAAGAGTAATTAAGTCTGGGAGGGACCTGAAGACATTATCTAGTCCAACCTCCTGCTCAAACAGGTATAATTAGAATAGGTTACTCAGGACTTGTTCAGCCAAATTCTGAGTATCTCCATGGATGGAGATCACACAGCCTGTGCAGGCAACTCCTTCCAGTGTCTGACCATCTCTACAAGAAAAAGCCATGATCCCATATCTAATTATAACTTCCATACTCCAGCTTGTCTGTTGGCTTTTCTCCTGTCACTGTGCACCTTCAAAATGATTCTAGATCCATCTTCTCTTTATTTTCCCATTAGCCTCTACATATCATGAGCTCCAGTCCCCTGATCGTCTGCTTGGCTCTCTGCCAGACACATCCAGTACATACAAAAACACACCCAAAAGATTAAGGGTTTATGGAGGAGCCCATAACAAGACATTTGTGGCCAGAGACCCTTAAATTGTTGGGTATGTTCTTGTCCCTGCAAGCCAACGTGGTCAGCTTTCTTTGCTCTAGAGTACACTGACGATTCATGTGCAACTTGTTCCAAACAAGACCAGGTCCTTTTCTGCAAAGCTGGTTTCTAGTCTGTCAGCTCACCTCAGATGGAGGGCTTTGTATTTGGCTTTACTGAACCTGCCAAGCCATTTCTCCAGCCTGTACAGACCAATATGAACAGAGAGCACCACAGCACTGACCACTTCCTCTAATTTAGATCATTCAAGATCTCGCTATAGGCACATTCTGTCCTTCTGGCAGGTAATTAATATAGATGAAACATTGCTGTTAACTTAATAAAGGAAACATGACTGACCCAGTATCAGTTCCTGAGGGATATTACCTTAGTAGTCTGTAAAGCTTCATAAATATCTAAGATAACTGTTTCTGCGTGTAAACCGAAGATTTCACGTAAATTCAAAAAATGACAAATCACTTTGCAGCCAAAAGTTTATCATGAACTGACTGAAGTTCTTATTCAGAAGCAAAAAGAAAGACTCTAGAAATCACAACTGTATTTTCACAGCTTACACTCTAAGTCAGAAACTGCAAAATCTACATTTATTCTCAGATGTTCTTTTACTATACTGATAGCAAAACTCCACCTTGTGGCTTAATAATTACCTGTGCTTACACCACAGATGTAGTCAAAAAGCTGATGAACCGGCTTTCCAGTTAATTCTTCTAGTTTCCGTAGAGTCTGAAGCGCAACTAAACCTCTGAAACACAAAAATCCCCTTCACATACAATGGCAGTCTTATCTTACATAGCTCTAATAATTTTTCAATCACCTTTTCTTCATTATGACTCATTATAATTGAATAACTACAACAGTAAGAATCCTGAATATTTCAGGAAATAAAAGAGCAGCAGAATACAGTTAAAATAGAATGATGAATACTAAATACAAATGACATACTCAGGCATACAAAAAATAGTATTCAACAGCGACAGCCATATAGTTTTATAGCAAAGGCTCAGGGATGATCAACTTCTGTGGACGTAGACTCAGGATAGATTTCAGCTGCATCCCCACCACACAGCACTTAAATTTTGGTCTTAACAAGGCTATATAATGCCCCCAGGGGCACAGTATTTTCCAGTGTGGGGTTTGCTTGGCCTCAATTCAATGTGCCTCTCTAATGAGAGATGCATTAGAGACCATCAGATATGTGCTTCTCTAGCATGAAACAGCAAGCAGCAGTGTGAACTCTGTTGGGATAGAGCGAGATAACTGCATACGGCAAAATGAGCACCAAAACAAACACCGTTCAAGCAGAAACGCGTACAAAAACAATATCCATCACTTAGATAGTCAAATGTAACAGAAATGTAACTCACAAATTGCCTCTTTGGGTATTTATCTATCAAAGAGAGAATGAAACCTTATTTCCAGTTACAGTATGAAAAAGGCTACAAGCATATAAAACCCCAGAAGTCTTACCTTGTTCCTCCTCCATCAATGGTGAGGACTCGAATTCCCCAACCTTTCACGGGGTCTGTATATCCAATCAGAGCTAAAGTTTCTCTAACAGCAGCCTGAAGACTTTCATCATTACCCTGTCTCAGTCGCAACAGGCATGGGATTAATTTTTCCTATTGATAAATACAAGGATATTTCATTCTAACCATATGCTTAAACCAAAAGAATCCATTCTTAAATTTACTAGTGTGGCATTTAAGTACAGAAGTAATATATTAGTTAAACTTGGAGGTAAACTTCTTTAAATCTGTATTTACCCATGACTTTCTCTAACAAGGGAAAGAACAGATGTCAATATTATGTTGTACACACTTCATTGCTATAGTAACTACCTATCAGAATTAAACCATCAAAATGATATGTAAATCTTTTGAACAGCAAGGAAAGCTATGTGTCCCAGTTTAGTTTTATTGACTTAGTATCACATCAGCCAAGTGTAGACTCAAGTACAAAGCACCTATGTATTGGTAAAACTCCAGATTTGCTTAGTAAGTATCACACTGCTTCAAAACAAGAAATGCCTTCTAAGCACACTAATATAAATAAATATCAAAACAAAAATTAAAATGCTTCATCACGCAGAGTATTTTTAAATGCACATTACCACAAAGATATACAGCATTACAATCAAAACGGGAGTAGTGCATACATTCTTTCATAATAATGTAATTCACACATATTTATATGAATGCCTGACCTGCACCATGCCCAGATGATTCATCTGGCCTGGACTCCATTCCCAAAGGCTACTCTTCCAGAAATTCTACAATCTGCATCATACGTTTGTCACATCTTGTGGAAAAAGGCAGAAGGCTGACAAATGCTGTGATTTAGCTAGTACTTTTAGAATAGTCTACCACCCACCTCCTGCCCTCTCAATGCAGGGAAGGAAACAAGTAGGACTAGATTACATGAATTTATCTGACAGTTCTCTTGCCATCTCTCTTCGAAGAAAGCATGTCAACAAGCATAGAAAGTACTGTGCATGTACAGATCAACTGTACAGCACATTCCCATCTGGTCAACTGCCACAGAGGACACAGTGTACGACCTTTATCTACCACTGGAAAAAGCTATACTACCTATCCACATGACCATGCCGTATGCTCCTAAATTAAACATCGCAATCTTAAGAGCCTTTAGCTAAACTCCCAGTAGTTTGCATATGAATCTGCTTGAACCAGCTACAAAGTTACAAAAAGAGACACTCAAATTGTAATCTTTACAAATAGGAAATATGACTAGTCCACGAAAGCACAGAATGAGGTTTCATGTTACTCTGTATCAGTCATCTGTCAGAATTTTTTTTAATCTAAGCATAGAAACTATTTGCACCTTAATTGCAACTCCTCTGCTCTCTGGAAATTCTAGAAGATGATAGGTCAGTTCTTCAACCCTGTTGATGCAAACTCTTGGATTAGTGGATCTCCGCAGGGCTTGAACTAAAGCTCGAGTCCTGTTATCAATACTCACTCTTGCAATGATCTAAAGAAGACAAACAGACAACATAAAGCTACTCTAAGAAATGTGTAAAATTTGTCAAGACTAATCTCAACGTGTTATTTTAAGATTTCTTGTAAGTAATGAACAGCATGTTGTACTAGAGATCTCCTACAGGTCCCAAGCAAGCACTGCTAAACCGTCAAGAAAAACATTTTGATTCTTTGTTTACTAGAAAACTAAATAAAGGCAGCTCACAGCAAGAATACACAAAACAAACACGTCTGTATGTATTTAGATTAATTTTCAGGGCAGCTCTCTGGTATTTAAACCATTAACAAAACATGGACTGTAAAATTACTCTAACTACAAAAAAAAAAGGCACTACTAGATCTGTCTGTATTTATAGATTCTACATATATATGAACTAAACATATGTACCTACATAAACATATCTATAATTACATAAAACATTCAATACTTGCACACAGATGTATCTACACCTGCTTTTAAGTACATGTATGCATTTGTAAGTTTACATGTAGTATGCATACACATATATAAAATCTATGTAGTTTTACATATTTACTTATTTATCAAAGTACACTGAATGAATCACAGAACGGTTTGGGTTGGAAGAGGCCTTAAATATCATCTACTTCCAACCTCCCTGTTGTGGGCAGGGACACCACATATACACTAATATGGAAGTACAAGTACTTATATAAGTAAAAGTATGTGTACATACCTATGTAAGTATATACCCAGGTATATACTTATTTATGTAAGTAAATGTGTGTGCATATCTACGCTTACATATAGGTATATACATTAGCGCAGTATATGTATACACTTGAATAAAATATACAGAGAAACAATATATAAATTAACACTAAACAAAGACTTGCCTTTTCTCTCTGAAGAGACAGATGCTTTTCCCTCTCTTCTGCAGTCTTGGTCTCTTTTGCTTTGTCCTCATCACTCTTCTCAGGCACTTCTTGTTCTTGCTCTTTACTCTTTTCTGGTGAAACCACTTTTGTATCAGATCTTAACTTTGGAACCAACCCACCAATATAGCTGTCTACAAAAGCTTGTACGCTGTTAGTGGGATATGAAAGAAAGTTTGCAATACTTTTTTTAGTGGAAACTGGGAGAGCAGTATTTGTCTTTTCAGTAGCCAGGGTCTCTGCTTCAGGAGCTAAAGTACCTGCTGAATCCACTCTCTTTTCTTTGCTTGTTACAGTATTTGCTGATGAATCAAGCTTATTCCTCTCTTCACTTTCAGAGTCCTGTAATAAAGCATTCCTTTTTCTTTCTTGTTCCATAACAGAATTATTAAAGTAAGAGTTGATATGATCAGCTACGAAGTTGTAAGTCTCTCCAAAATTTGTAGAAAAGTAGCTTATATGAAAAAGGTGGTTTTTAGTAGATGCTGAAACTTCTGGAGTATCTTGACAAGTGCCACTTGAACTTACTAACACAGATTTCAAGTTTTCACTTCCACAAGTAGATTTCTTTGCAGCTGGGCTTCTGTTACAATCGTCCTGAGTTCTGACATCTCTGACTTGTTTATCGTTTTCTAGATTTGCGTTGATGTCACTTGCATCTGCACTACTTTTATTTGCTTTACCCAAAGTACCTGAGTGGGACTTTAATCGAGCTATCCGTGACACCAGTTCACTGTGAGTGCCAGACACTGCCTTTGAAACAGATTCTATAGTATTCTTAATTCGTGACATGCGAATGCTCACCCTTGTAAGTCCTTTAGAAGAAGAAGTTAAAAGTTTGGAAACTCTGTAGTATAAAAACTCATGGCTATAAATGTACTTGTTATACCAAAACGTTCTGCTTCTGGCCCACTTACACCAAGGCTCGCTTGTATGAAAAACTCTCAGGTGTGCAGCATGATTTATCCTCCAGCAGGCTTTAGGTCTACAGAAACACAGGTATTTGTTTCTTTGCTTCCACCAAAGATTTTTTGGGTTAATCAAAAGGAACAAATATGCGTCCAAGGATAAATGAACAGTCATTACTTATAAATAATTGCACCTTTTCTATGTTGCTTTCTACTTCATTCCAAATAATGTATGTCAATAAATAAGTCCTGTAATGTAGTGTTGCCTGAAAAAGAAAAACAAAACAAAACAAAAACCAACAATGGAAACCCCAAACCAGAAACAAGTTAAACTAAAATCACAGAGTTGTTTAAAAAAGATAAAGCTTATGTATCCTTTTGGTAAAAACAGATAAACATTTAAATCAAATCAAATAATCTCATGGGTATATCTACTACTCAGGACATTTGGCAGCACCACCCCAGCATTTCAACACACTACTCCCTACAGGCCAGTTTAAGCTCATCTTGAGCAATATGTGACACTTCTCAAAAGCACTTAGTGGCATACAGAAAACTGACTGCTGTTTCTTCAGCAAATTATCTTGTGCAGACACAGAGTTTCAAATGTCATTATATTACCACCCCTTTGCAGAACTGCTCACAGGGGAGAAGTGACACCAATACTTTGAGCAAAGTTCAACGAAACGTGCCCATCCTAAGAGCCAAGGGCAGTATATAATCCTTACTCCGCAAAGAAAGATGCAACTGGTGGAGCAGCGTTTTACACAGCACACCACAGTTGTGCTGATACCGCAGGCGCAAATCCATTATTTGCTGAATAAGCAAGCCCAGGGTTCTCCAACGCCTGTGACAAATGCCACAGGCACGCAGGCAAACTCCTGCGCAGGCCGACTCCACAGCTGACAGCAGAGGTGACACCACCGCTGGCATCACCATCGTTACTTACAGTCTCCTCTGCCTGCGCAGTGTCTGTCCCGCTGGGAGACCGCCGCGCAGCCGGGCTGCGGGCCCCACGGCCGGCCCGGGCTATATAGGCACGGGGGCGCCTGCTGCCCCGGGGGCAGGCGCGGGCGCTGTTCCTGCCTTGCGCCATTTCCCAGAAACGCTGCCGAGAGCGGCCGCGTAAACAAGCACCGAGTCCCGGCCCCGCTGTCCCCGACCCACCTCCCGTTACGCCAGCGAGCCGCGCGTGCCCCGCACGCGCTCATCGTGTCCACCCCCCGTCCTCATAGTCCCCCACGACCCGGTGGAGATGCGGCCCGACCCGGCGGCGACGTGGCCCGTCCTGGCGGCGGTACCTGCTGGACAGTCGCTCCCGCCTCCCCCCCCTCCCCACGCCGCCGCCGAGCCACAGGCAGG
>VXBT01004357.1:445549-498756 GCA_013400235.1 Oriolus oriolus | reverse complement strand
GCCGGGGCGGGGCGGGGCTGCTGCGCCTGCGCGCGGGCGGGGGCGGGTGGCGACGTGCGGGGCGGCACGCAGGAAGGGCGGTGCTGCGCTGCGCTGGGCTAGGCTGGGCTGGGCTGGGCTGGGCTGCGCTGCCTCGGCTTGTTGGGCGCTGACGGGTCGCCGAGGGCAGAGGGGTTGGAACAGACAGTAAAGATTTTGCGGTCCCAACTTCCCTCCCACGGACCAGACCAGCCTGCTCAAAGCCCCATCCAGCCGGCCTTTGAGCACTGCCAGGGTCAGGACATCCACATTCCTGGGCAACCTGTTCTGGTGCCTTGCCACCTTCACAGTAAAGAATTTCTTCCTAATATCTAAGCTTAATTTCCCGCCTTTCAATTTGTACCCATTATTCACTGTTCTGTCACTACAGTTCCTGTTCTCTCTGGCTTCTATTGTAGGTTCCTTTCAGGTACTGGAAGGTGCTTTGAGGTCTCCACACAACCTTTTCCATGCTGAACAGCCCCCGCTTTCTCAGCCTGCCTTTGTAGGGGAGGTGCTGCGGTTCCCTTGCCAGCTTCATGGCCTTCCTCTGGCCTTGCTCCATTGCAAGAGCAATGTCCTTCTTACGTTGAGGACCCCAGAGCTGGATGTGGCACTGCAGGCAGGGTCGCAGCAGAGCAGAGGGGCAGAATCCCCTCCCTCGAGCTGCTGCCCACGGTGCTTTTGGTACAGCCCAGGACACGTTTAGCTTTCAGGTCAGGCACAGCAGAGCAAGTTGTGCCCCACGCTGCTGGCAGCACTGGGTTGTTGGTGCCGCACCCTGTGGAGGCACTGGGAGCAAGGGGCTGGGAAGAGGAGAAGGGCCCCTAGCCAGCCTCTGCAGCTGCTGGGTGCAGGTGCCTCGGGAATATGGCCCCACATCTCCTGCTTAATGCTTGGGGAATGATGACAAACATGTTTTTCATGGGTTGGACAGGGTAAGGGGGCACCTTGGTCTTCCCCAGCCAGGCTTCACAGCAGCAGCAGGCCCTGAGATTCCTGCCTACATGGCCTGTCTGAAACACAGTTTTAATGAAGTTGCCGAAACTTCAGGTGACAATGGCAAGAGAGGATGGATGCACTGTGTGCTCAGATGGAACAATGGAGGCCTTACCATGAGGGTTAGGAGGGTCACGTCACACTTGTAGTTTCAGATCCCAGTTGTCTTCTTATGTTCTTCCTCACAAGTAAAGAAGTAAAATTAATTTTCTTACCTTGCATTTTACTCCCCAAAGGAAAATTTATATTCCTTACATGTAATTTTTATCATGTATTTTTTATAAATTGAACAAGTTAAATTCTCTACATCTCCCAGAGCAGGACATCCCTGTCTGGATGCCAGGTGCGCACCAAAGTCACTCTGTCACTCCCTTCCTCAAATGGTCGGGGGAGAGAAAATAGAACAAAGGGCTTGTGAATTGAGATAAGGACAGGGAGAGATCACTCACCATTTACCATCAGAACAGACTTGGCTTGGGGAAATTAGTTGAATTCATTACCAATCAAATCAGAGTAGAGTAATGAAAAATAGAATCAAGTCTTAAAACTTTCCTCCCAGCCTTGCCTTCTTTCTGGGCTCAACTTCATTCCCAAATTCTCTCCCTGCTCCCCATGCAGCAGAGCAGGGGGACAGGGAATGGGACTTGCAGTCAGTTCAACACATACTATCTCTGCTGCCCCTTCTTCCTCAGTGGGAGGACTTCTCAACTCTTCCCCTGCTCCAGCGTGGGGTCCCTCTCACAGGAGACAGTCTTCCACAAGTTTCTCCAGTGCTAGTCCTTCCCATGGGCTGCAGTTTTCACAAACTTCTCCAGTGATAGTCCCTTCCACAGGGTCAGTCCTTCAGGAACAGACCGCTCCAGCGTGGGTCCCCTGCAGGGTCACGAGTCCTGACAGCAAACCTCCTCCAGCATTGACTTCTCTCTCCATGGGGCCACAGGTCCTGCCAAGAGCCAGTGCAGACTTCCCGTGGGGTCACAGCCTCCTTCAGGCACCTGCCTGCTCTGGCATGGGCTCTGCCAGGACCTGCAGGGGAATATCTGCTCCAGCTGGAGCACCTCCTCCCCCTCCTTCTTCACTGACCCAAATGCATTCAAAGTTGTTCCTCTCACATATTCTCACCCCTCTCTCCCAGCTGCTGTTGCTCAGAAGCTTTTACCCTTTCTTAATATGTTATCACAGGGGCACTACCAGCATTGCTGATGGGCTCAGCTTTGGCCAGTGACAGGTTCATCTTGGAGCCCGCTGGAATTGACACCTTCCAACACAGGGGCAGCTTCTGATGTTTTTTTGCAGAAGCCACCCAATTGCATTGTGTTAATATGACAAGGTTTTTGTGGGGACTCTTCCCCACCAGAACCTTGTCACATTAACCCAATGCAATGACAATTTTACACTCAAGGTATGTCACTTCCTTGGTGAAGTACTCAGTGGCCACAAATAACTCATGAGCTGCATATTATGAGGATCCTTTTGCAGAAGACAGTGGCAGTTCATACCCAGGTGCTCATCTGTTCCCTCCTAAATGTTTCCAGAGTTGCTGCTTTCTGTCCTGTTCTGCAGGTATGATCTGCCTGGCTTGTTTGTAGATTACTACACATTCGGTTGCATTATCTAGTGGTGGTATATTCGTGTCTTTAAGATTTATCTACTATTTTTTCTATTTATCACAGTATTTCATTATATATGTGTAAGCTCATTTTTAAACCAAATAGTTCATACAGTAGTAGGGTCTGCCCTAAGTGCCAGATGCAACTAAGCAGGGAGGTTTCACTGCCTCTTGATAATGAGTTACTTCATGTAAAGGCAGTACATATAGTTTTAAACTGTGTAGCAGTGTTAGCTTAAGCAGCTTCCCTGGGTGTGTTTGCCCTTCTGTAAGCCCCAGGGCTCCTGTGCATTTGCCAGTGTGCTGAACCAAGTTGGATCTCATCAGATGACTTAAGAAGCAGTGGCCCATCTGAAGCCATAGTCTGAGCTGGCTTTAAACAGGGTAACTTGCTTTCTTACAACAACAAAGGCTTAGGCAAAACAAGACCTACAACTTCAGTAAGAAGGGAATTTGGACATGGTAAGTTTCATGCTGCCAGGGCACATGCTGCCTCTTTTTGGCTGGCAGATAAGGTATTGGAGGTAGGAGGCAACTGATCCCTTTTAGCTGCACATGGTTCCTTCCTAAACAGTCACACTTTATCCCATAATCTCATTGCAAAATTCTCTCCTGTGCCTGCTCAGTCATTTGTCTCACCACTGGGATATGTGGAATGGTGTATTGATTCATACCTTTGCTAAGGAGAAGATTCAAGGATTTCACATTTCTGGTCCAGTCACAGACCCATGTGTTCTTACCACATCGCTCTCCCCAAGGATGAGCAGACCTTTCTGATCTGACATGCTTAGAGGTGCATGATTCATCAGCTTCTCAAAACAACATGAAACTATTCAAAAGAACTGAAAAATGCTGGACAAGAAAAGATAAATGTATGTATTCCCAGGCACAAACTCTGCATCCACACCTTCTCAAACATTTTGCCAATTTAGTGTTCTCTTTACTGTAGTCATGACATTAAGAAGAAATTATCTCAAATTTATTTAAAAGATAGACTAATTTTATAAGCTCTCTTAGTAGTCAAAGGTGAGTTCATCCTGTTTGACTAAATACCTACTTTTTAGATAAGAGAGAGGAATCCATATATGGTATTCAGATGGTGGCCAACTCTGTTTGGAGTTGTTTTCACATAATATGGATATCATCTCATTTAAATAATTTTGAGATATATTTAATTTTAATAGAATGTACATTATCTATTTGAAAAATACTTCCATTTCAGTACTTTCCATGGGAAATATCAAGAGAGAAATCTGTTGTTGTTATTATTGATGAGTTTTTGCTGATCTCTGTTAGGTTCCATATGCAGCACTCAAGGTCTTTCAGAGTGGTCCCTTGAAACATGATTGTTTCCAGTTTAGGACAACAATTAAAGTAGTTTGATTTTAATGAGTTCTATCTCTGTTACTTAATACAAAAACTCAAAGGCCTTCAAAACATTTTCTCATTATACCTGTTAAGACATGTTTTTGTAAGTAGGATGCAAACTTTTGTAACTCAAGTTACACATCAATTGTGGTAAATCTTCCTGTTTTAAAGAAAGAGAGTTCTTTGGTGTACGTGATTTTTGTCGTGTTATAGCCAAAGTATTGTGGTGTCAATAATTCAGGTGAGGTAACTGTATTCATTTATATGCATGCTATGCTTTTAAATGCCATTAATTATTTCTAACATTCATATTTGTATGTTTGTCTTGGACTGCTGCTTGGAGAGACACTTATAATGGGTTATGAGGCAGTTTGAAAAAAATTGGATATTTACCAGAAATAATGGTTCCAAAATTTGTCAATCTAGGATTCTCACTCTTGATCTATGAAATATGGAAGTTGGTATTTTGAGAAAATAGTTTTGCACGTACTCTCACTGTATGTTTGATAAAAAGCTATTATATGAATAGCATTTATATACAGCATTGTATATATGGGGTTTATTTTTGCTTCCCATATTGGTTATTGATGATATTCTGAAAATACAGAACTATCACCTAAGAGACAAACAAATTTAAAAAACTCCAAGTATTTCAAAGCACTGTGACAAATTAACATATATTGGTAGAGCAGTATTCTGCTAATAATGGTGTCTGAGGTAATTGCTCAAATCTAACTTTTTCAGTCAAGCTTTAGGGAAAACACTGTTTTCTATTTTCATCAGCATGGTGTGGCATAGACAGAAGCTGTGTAGTGCTAGCAAATATTGTTTGGCTTTGCAAACACAAGTATTCTGCCTCTTAACACTAGATGGCAGACAAAAATGGGAAAACATTTCCTTGTTTTCAGGGATAGACTGTTGAAAAATTAATTTGCAACTTGAACGAACATTCACCAAAAACTCTCAAAAGTAATAAGAATTAAGACCATCGAACGCATGCTTATGACAGCATGGATACTTTCTGCAACCTTTCATTTGGATGTGTTTTTGGCACAAACACTGAAAGTGAAACTTTTCTATATTATTTTCGTATTACTTTTTTATCAGTTACTTCCCTTCAATGTTTTGCTCTTGTCAAAGAGCTAGAAATTCTAGAAGCCTTAGAAGGGAAGAGAGCAACATTAAAGAAGACTGTCCTCACCAGGTAGTCACATTGTTGTGAAATTGTCTTCTGTAAAACCAAAGAGCAGATGATGTAAGATTTACATTGCAGCTGCTTACTATCTTTGCTGTGCATCAGGTACCCAAAGTAATTGGGCTGCTTTGCTCCTTATTGTCATTGAATCTTAGACAATAATGTGGAAGTAACATGTTTGCTAAGGGAGCAACTCTCTTCATAGAATATTATAAATTAGTGTGCCAAATATTATGTAATCAGTTCACCTCGAAGCCAGTGAATATTTTGAGTTGCTATCCCCTTCCTCTCCCAGATACATTCTTGAAAAGAAGGGTCAGAATCTCCAAGATTCTGAATCCCACTCTAAAATGTCAGTCCTTCTAGCTAATCGTGATGTGCATACACAGTACTAGAACTGTAACAAATCCCACCTCATCTTTCTTTCTCAGTGCTTCTACTGTGGCTGCAGAGATAGCAAGCCAGGCTGGCTATTTCCAGTGCTAGCAGCTTTATGGACTAAAATCAGAAAAGACCCAAGTTCTTCCCATGGTGGTTTTCCTGTTGGAGTTATTGCAAATGAGAAAGGTAAGTGTACTGGAATGGAAGGGTAAGTGCAAATGTGCTTGCCTGCATCACAGTTAGAAAGTCAGCTACAAAGATGTCTGTAGCTTCTGGTTTAGGTTTCTCAGATTATTCTCATTATACAGTAGCTTTTGGTATAAAATGTATACATAGGAGCAAACAACAGACTGTGGCACTCTCCTTCTTACAGGAGCACTTTACCCACAAGGATACATGCCCTTTTCTTCCTCAGGGCTTCTTGGTTTCATGAATTCTTATGTTCGTAGTCACCTAGTTTCAACAAGAGTAGAAACCATTTTCCATTCTGCCTTGCCAATAAGTTGGTGACCAAGAAATTCTCTTAAGAAATCATAAATGTGTATTTAAGCCTTCTGTGGCTGAAAATAGCCCTGATCCCGTTTTCTTGCACCACCTGGGTAAATATTCCATTGAAAATAATAATTTCCTAGATATTGTCAATGACTTTGTTCCTATTCCTCTTCCTCTTCCCTCCTGTTCCTGCTGTTCCTCCTCTCCTCACCTAAGAACCTCCATATCCTCACCCCATTTGAAAGCACTGGACGATTTTCAGCCTGTTTCTTGAAGGGATGCTTGTAAGGCATTGTTAAAAGAGTTAAAGGCTCTGCATTTTGAATGCATGAAGTACCTGGCTCTCGTGCAGCGTTAAGACTCTAGATTACCATCAGGATTTGGAATTTAGTGATATCCTGCTCTCTTCATCTTCCTGCTTTGCTAAATCCAGGCAGTTTCCTGCTTCCCACACAACATAAAGGCGCTTGGATCCCTAAATCTGGGATCCTACTCAGAGAATTCGTACCTGAAGTCTGTTCTGAAGTCTGTTACACGCCTATTCTTGATTTCCTGTGCCTCCACTGCTCACAGCCGATGGTCTCTGTCCTTGTGCTTTTGTGCATTCTGGAAATCTATGTGCCAAAACAAGAGTGTACGCGTCAAATAATTATATACTAGATATGAATAATGTAGTTGATTACTTAGAATTTAAAATTCAGACTCGTGCTAGAGGTCATATTATAAATTCCTCTTCAGCCCCCTGTGATTATCATAATAGTCATTCTGTTACCTTTCAGCACTCAATAGTTGTGAATTTTGTTACGCAGCATCTGGTTGAGAGTATGACTGTACAAATGTCATCCAAGGTTTTTGGTGTAAATGGAAGGAGGTCAAAACACAGTCTCTTTAGGTCTGCTGGAGTTAATTCACTGTCCACAGTGTTTGCAACTGCTTACTCCGTATTGCTGGAGAAACTGACTGACATTTTTATTTACACTGTCATTTTATTAAATTATTGACATATGGCTGATCTTTCCTCTGGACCTCTAGGTATTATACTAGCTACCATCTTAGCATTTTTGCCTTTATTAAAATGCTCTGTTTATAAATTCTCCTCTGTGGAAAAAGTGCTTTGTAATTCTTCATCAAAATCAGTTCATCACTATTCCTTCTCCTAAGGTTACACATTGTTTCTCCATTTTTCTTCTCTCTTACAAGCCTTGGTGAAGCTCCTTGTCTGTCAATTGTTTTCCACAACTCTGGTGGCAGGTGAGCTGTCGGGTCACTTAGCATCCTAATAGAGAACCCAGACTGTCTGGAATGCTGCAAATGAAAAAGACAGTTTTTGGCAGAAGCCTATGTAACTGATTTGTAATGATTTATTTCTATCTTAAAATAGCCTGATGGAAGTTGTAGAAGAAACGGTAAAAGCTCTGTGCTCTATGGGTAAACACTTTATTAAAGTTGCATGAAATTTTACAGCAGCAATAGGAAAGAAGCATTACTTAGAGAATGGTTTACAAATTCTGGAAGATAATTCTACCACCATAATAAATACATGAATTAAGCAAATCGGTTCCAGGCTTTGGACCCAGTGGTACCCTCACTCATTGCTATCAGTAGCAGCTGTAAAATCAGAAACTTACCTAAAGAATCAGGTCAGCAATAGCGAATTATAAAGTTCTTACTGAAACAGGTTAAAAAGTTGTTGTTTCAGATGTGATCTCCTTAGGGATTAAGAAGAGGCACGTAGTACTGTACGTAGTTAGTGGTACTGTTTTGTGGTGAGTATCTGGGATGTGCCTAGTTACAAGTCACAGGGGGCCCATACACATTTTTTTTCCCCCTCTGGCTTTAATGCCTGTGGCTAATTCCTACTGAAGGATGCACTCAGTTTAGGAAGGTTTTTGTTCCAAAATATTGCGTAACGGTAAATATAGTTGTTTGATGTGTTGCAGTCCTACACTGTAAGGCTATAGAGCTGAAATTGTTTTGATGTAGCTTTTAATCTTAATAAAGTAATACCCTCTTCCTTTCAATACAGTTGATTTACTCACTTGAGAAATGAACATAGTTTCTTGTAAAGTGAAAGGCATCCGCATCATGTGTGTGCAGGAGGGCAGCATCTACACACACATAACACATGTACACCAAACGCAGATGTGCACAGATGTGTTCCCTTTTGGTGTATAAACAGGGCTAGCAGGACAAAATGTTGTCCTGTGTTCATTATAATGTTAATTTGGAAAGTTAAGGGTGGTTTCTAGTTCATCTTGACGGGAAAAGGATGAGATTTTGGGTTGTCCTGACATTTTCTAATATTCTTTTGGCTTCACTAAGAGCTCTGCTTCCTGCCCAGAAGTGGTTTTGTCTGAATCAAAGCTTAACTCTTTCTGAGGAATAAAGTTATTGATGCTATTTGTCATTTTGTGTCTCCTTGTGTGGCTGAGTTTTGAACAGTATTCATGTGTGACTTTGACTAATCTCCTGTAGGAAAGAATCCATTTGCTATCCATTGCACTACTTCCAGGAGTTCTCGTAACATTTCATGCTACTGATATGTATTTACATTACGTAATACATCTCCTCAAATGTATTCTCAGTCCATAGGGCAATTTCAATGCAATGCTATGTCAACTCTTTTTATCTGCCTGATAATATATTACTAAGTAAGTATTTTATGTAAAAAGATATTAAGAAGTAAATGGTTCTACCATCTTCTCGATAACTGAATCTTTTACTGGACACTCTGCTCCTTTCCTTCGTATAAGGCCTGTGGAAACGGTTTTTACATTTTAATGTTTGAAAGTAAATAGAATCACATCAGCACTAAGGAAATTTTGATTTCTCTACAATCCTCTAAAGATGTAGCAAATCACGCAAAAATTTGTTTTTCTTAATTACTTGGTTTTCATGACTTGCCAAGTACAGTAACAATAATCTACTAGCTCTTCACGTCTACAGAATCTCACTGAGAAAAGAGGCAGACCTGGGTTTCTTACATAAAAGCACACAGCTATATTTTCCACTTGATCTTTCTTAAACAGGAACTTTTTAGAACTTGCTTATCCATTTCAAAGTATAACCTATTCCTTCACAAGTTGTATTTAATAAGTAATGTCTGTCAAAAATTAAACAGTTTCTGGGTTTTAGAAACTGATAGAAGGCATTTAACCCTAAAATGCACATATTTCTGCTTCAGCATATACTCTTCACCTGGCTTGGCAAAAAAAATCTGCAATGCACTGCAATTCATGCAGTTTTTGGAAGACAAAGATGTTGATGGGACTTGACACACACAGGTCACATGGCATTCATAGGTCAAGGAAAGTGTTTGTTCCCCACCAACTCAGCACTCACTATTCACCACATAGGGAATATTTCCTCTGGTGCTGGAGGCCCTCTACAGGAAAGGTGTTGATGAGCTTGAGTGAGCTCAGCATAGCGCCGTGAAGATGATCGGAGGGCTGGAAGATGTAGCCTAGTGAGGAAGGCTGAGTGAGCTGGGCTTGTGCTGTGCACCAGGGGGTGCAACCATAAAGAGTGTGGTAAAATAGCTGTTTTCATAAGGTAGGATAAACCCCAGAAATATAGATAGTGAGAAAATCTTAGGTCCCTTCCGATGCTGGGAACTCCATTTTTGTGCAGCATCCGACAGACATTACATGGATCTTCCCATGCACAGATGCTGTGTGAAGAGGGGTTCCTCCTTCTTCCCACAATGTGGAGCCTTTACTTTTGTGTGGCAAACAATCACATGTATTTTCTCCTGACAGGCTGAGATGTCATCTCCTTCAAAACATTCATCAGTGTCAGCACAGGCTTTAAGTACAAGGCTCAGTAGAACAAACATGTCCTCTTCAGTATCACTAACTCCTTGAATAAAGTATTTTCCACAATCCTCTCAGTGTAGCTTGTTCAGCCTGGAGGAGAGACAGCTCCAGAGGCACTAACAGTGCCCCCACAGTGCCTAGGAGAATGCTGGCAAGAGGTCCGAGCCAGGCTTTTACTGAAGTCATGCCAGAAGAATGAGAGAAGGTGGCCTGAATAAGGGGAGGGTCTGGTGGCACATAAGGAAAGCTTTTTCACAATGAAAGTAAGCCTTTGTAACCAGTTACCCAGGGAGGTTTGGGGTTCTAAGCTCTTGGTGGTTTTCAAGACCTGACTGGACAAACCCTGGGTAAAGTGGTCTGAATTTAGTGTCGTCCCTGCCTTGAGCAGCTGTGTGATTCTGAAATTCAGAGTAGACAGCTAAATTGAAGTCTTAGTCTGTGAGCTGAATCTCTCCCTTTAGCTAACTAACAAATATTATATGACAGTCCAGACTGAGAAGTTCAGCAGAAGTTAATTAAAATGATTTAGGGAAAGAATTTGCCTTGAACAGATACAGTTTGGAATGAAGCAAAGCTGGGCAATGGGAGAAGGGCAGTATTGGCGTAAAGGAACAGCTAAGGCTACTTAAACATTTTCATCTGTTATCTTAATTTTCTTTTCTCAGCAGGTTTTATTCCCAGAGTGGATTAAATTTCAATTTAACATTATCCTGATTATCTGCTTGCATGGATGAAAAAGTTTGAAAGGGAACCAATTACAAAGTTATGAAAGCATTAACATATATTGAACTGATTATTTGCAAGATGGAACAGAGTCTTACATCACTAGGACAATTTGTACAAGGAGGGCCACCACCCTTTTTTTAAACATAGCAAAGGCTGCTTGTTTCACAGTGTGCTTGCCCTTTAGCCTTTGTCCACATGCTGGGTCTGACACCTGGGCTATTGCCCAGACACTGTGTGCTGTGTGCATGTGTAGACCAAGAAAGAGTTGCATGTTCCCAGGGATCTTGTTGGACCATTCTAGGTATAGCTGATAAAACACATTTGCCTGAAATATATGTCTATCCATACATTATGTGTTGTGAAAATTCATACAAATAGGCGCTTCTGGTATGATATTCTGGTTAGTCTTCCAACAGCATCCCAGAATTGACTTGTGTTGCATATACTGGTCTTTTTGCATATAATTTCTTGGTATTTCAAATAATGAAATATAAATTTATGTTTATCTTCCATACCTGACCCTGAATTTAATATTCTGTTCAACATATTCGTGTTTCAACACACTTAATCCTAGCTCTGCCTAGATGTACATGTTTACTTCATATCTTGCTGGAAGAACAAAGACCCCACTTGGCTTTTTGTTAAGTTGTGTGGTGAGGATGGTCAAGGTAAATGATTTTGGAGCACACACCTGAAACTTAGTCTCCATCAGAAGACAGAACCTGAGATCAGCCCAACTGCTCTCCAACCCAGTGTTTGCTGTCAACAGCATTTCCAGGGGTTCATGGTTTGTGGCCAGTTCAACTACTCTTCTGCAAGCTGCTGGGTGAAGGCAGGGTGAGGGTTAAGGACCATTGTTCCCTTATGATCTTTCCTACTAATTGAGATAGATTCCAAACTGAGGGGGCAAACTAAAAGGAAACAACCTTAAGAATCCAAGTTTCCTACAAATAGGCCTTTATTTAAGAAAAAAAAATCAGGTATATTAGATTAAGTTGTTGTGATTCCTACTCTTTGTGAAACAGTCTTAGAGAAAAGCCTTGTAGACTTGGGCAGCTGCAGCAGTGTTCAGCCAAGTCTAGATTATGGATACTTACAGCTGCTGTCAGTGGAAAAGTTTCCTGAGGTTGTTCAGCTTCTCTGTTGTCTGTTCTCATAGTCTTACCCTTTCATGAGCTATTAACATCCATCCCATGGTGGCATGTAAGGGGGAAAGAGAGAGAGAAAAGAGGTTATGTACGTTTTATAAACTTTTGTAGTCTACTTCAACATCCTGTTTATGAATTTTGCACTTCACCTGTTTGGTGATACATGAAAACCTTTAGTGGCAAAGAAGTGGTAGTCTGTCTGTGAGCTTCCTGAGCTGATTTCACAATATAGTTGTGATCACAGTGATGAATCAGCTTAGGTGCAGTATCATGTACTATATGCAGCGTGGATATTGATTTTCACCTTACTGGTTCCTCTTCAGAAAGACTTTAAATTACTAGTCTCCTGACTGTCACCAGAAGGATATGAGTGACCTATCTTCAAACAAGATTGCATACAAATATCTGTTATTTTTCATGTTAAACTAATCAATTTTATTAAATTCCTCTTTTGTGATTAAGAGGGAGGGCTGAGAGATAAAAAAATGAAATCAGATCAAATTTTCTATTTTTACCTCCCACTAACTTTATGCAAAAGTCATACTGGAAAGTTGAAGAACAATGCATTTCCTGTGTTCATGATAGAATTTACTCTACAAAAATAAAAATGTTTAGATACTGATAAATGACCTCACAGACTTTAGCACTATAATAGAATAGAGACCTTTGGATATTGTTTCATCACAGAGACCTTTTCCTCAGTTGGATTTGCCACTGAATTTTCACTTATTTTTTTGATTAAATTCTCAGTAGACTCACAGTCCCAATAAAAGTAATTTATTTCACATGTGTTATTTTTCATTTTGCTGAGAAAAACTATCTAAGTCTTGACCCTGTCATGAAATAAAAAAATTATTTTTAGGGCAGTACATTTTTCTTTTTGTTTTAGAACCAGGTGACTCCAAAAAAGAGAAAAAGGGAAAAAAAGGGCTATGGAAAAATTAATTTCTTTGTCTGTGCTGCATTTAGGATGTGGTCATGCCCCAGGAGCCTGGAGGTTGCCATTACCATGTGCCTGAGCTCAGGGACCCAATTTTGTCTACGTATAAACATTCCTCCCACTTCTTCTGTGGTGTGTTCCTCTGGTTTGCGTAGAAAAATTTTTTCAAGAACTCTCCTGGGTAAGGTCATTTAAGTATGACTCCGGCCACAGCTATTTACAAGTTCGGGTTTTGACTGAAGTGAGTAATTGAATCACATTGAGCCTCTGAAGTTTGCCTTTTATTTATATATTTCCCCCAATTGTGTGGCTCAGTCTGCCATTGGCTGCTGTCCCTGCAGCCTACTGACGGCTCTGCAGTTACGTAAGGCTCTGTCTGCTGGGAGCCTATATAAAGCCTTTTTGCATGCCAGCAAGAGATAGAATTTTATCACGATCCAAGCCCCACTGCTTTAGTTTGCATGAGCAAGAAGATTTCCTTGAAGATATACTGAAACTCGAACCCAGGCTGGTTTGTTTGCCAGCCAGTGCTTCACAGCTGTCAACCTGAGTCACAAGTGGCAGCTACTGCGAGTAGCTTCTGTGCACTATGAAGAATTTTTCATTTCCTATGCAGGATAGCACACATCAGACCGAGAGTCCTCCTCCTCACAGATTCCTGAGTTTGACAAATCAGTCAGACCCTATTGGAAGACCAGAAAGAGATGAGCAATTAGCTCAAGTAGAGATTGCTGTACTGGGGGTCATATTTCTGACAGCGTCTGTGGGCAATTTTATTCTCATACTGGTGCTGTGGCGAAGAAGAAAGAAGCTGTCTAGGATGTATGTGTTCATGCTTCACCTCAGCATTGCTGACTTAGTAGTAGCCTTTTTCCAAGTGCTGCCTCAACTCATATGGGATATTACAGATGTTTTCATAGGGCCAGATTTCTTGTGCAGAATTATCAAGTATCTACAATTGCTGGGCATGTTTGCCTCTACTTATATGATAGTTGTCATGACAGTGGACAGATATCAAGCTGTTTGCTACCCTATGGTCACTTTCCAAAAGAAGAGAGCTCTCTGGAACATCCCCATTTGCACCAGCTGGTCTATAGCACTGATTCTTAGCTTACCACAGGTATTTATCTTTTCTAAGACTGAAATATCTCCAGGTGTCTTTGAATGTTGGGGTGAATTTATTCAGCCTTGGGGCCCAAGGGCATATGTGACTTGGATTTTTGTAGTTATATTCTTCATTCCGTCAGCAATCCTTATCACATGCCAGATCAAGATTTGCAAAATAATCAGAAGGAATATAGACGTGAAAAAACAGAACGAATGTGAAGCAACAAACCAGAATCAAGTCCTGCCATCCCGAGCAAGCAGTGTGAACTGCATTTCAAAGGCTATGATCAAGACAGTGAAAATGACAGTGGTGACAGTTGTTGCGTACGTTCTCTGTTGGTCACCGTTCTTCATTGCGCAGCTGTGGTCCGTGTGGTTCCCCAGCATCCTGACGGAAGGTAAGATGCTCTCCCTCCTCAGTCACAGCTGCAGAGCCGGCTAGCACACTGCTGCCGAGTGCTTTATGTTTGCACTTTGCTTTTGTGTAAAGGTTACTTGTGGTCATTTGAGGAGAATTGAAAAGAAATACCTGGATTGATTATCTCCTGTATTTAATTAGGTACAGGGAACTTCTCGTGTTATGTGATAAAAACATTATGTGTCTGTTTTGTGTGTGTGTCTTGAGTGTTAACAATTTAAAGATTCATGAACAGCATGGTGAAAAGTATCATGTGCTTCAGCAAGGCTTCAGACTTTTAGAGGTTTTAGTTATTATAACAGCAGTATTTTGGGTTCTTGAGGTGAAAAGCAGCAACTGACTGTTCAAGGTAGTAAGATAAATATTTCTTATTTACTGGGTAGAAAATTGTGATGTTATAAGACATCTGATTTTTTTTTAATATTGAAATCATATTGATGAAATCTCTGTAGTAGACTATGAAACAACCAAAAATCATAATCCAGCTGTTTATAAAGCAAAAAAGCAAGCCTGAGAGAGTTATCACAGAACACCATGTTGTAAACAAGAATAATCTTGTCAAATTTATGTTATTGCCTGTTTGTGAATAGCAGACTCTGTATGTGACTTTAAATTCACCCATTCTAAACTCAGAGGTAAAAAGGCAAAGGAAAAGATGTAATAGTTCTGCCTGATAAAAACAGTAGTTTCTGATCTTTGTTTTAAGAATTCTTCCTGTCAGTGTGAATTTGAGTCTTATTCTACATGAATTTATGTCAAAATATATATCTGTATTTATTTGTATCTGTTTGACAGCTTAGTAATTGAATTTAAAATTATTGCAGCTACATCAAAAAAGAGCTATATGAAACTATTTAACTTTGAAATGCACACAATTAAGTGTGCTTTATACCTTCAGTAGTTGCAAATTGCGTTGAAATGGGAATTTCCTACTATTAGATTAGCTTTAATATATGAATAGATACAGCAGAAAGCACCAGGCTGTGAAAATACAACTTATTTGTAAGAGTGCTTTATTTAGTCTCATTCCTTTAACTGTTTTGTTCTAGGTTCGGCATTCACCATTATCATGCTCCTTGGCAATCTAAATAGCTGCACCAACCCATGGATTTACATGTATTTCTGTGGCCAGATCCCATATTGCACAAATAAGCAGCTGGAGAATACCGCGGCTCAAGAGGTATCCGTGTTCACTGGGAGCATTCATCTCGTAGACAGAGACCCTGAGGAAAACAGCACTTCTACATAAATGCTGAGAGCTTTTTGTTGTTTTGTTACATTCCCCCTGTTCACAAGACATACCGATATTTTACCGTCATCCTTTGTTTTGTTGATAAGGAAGCTGAAAAATTTTTTTTTGCTGCAAAAATATATTCCTCTGCAGTTCTGTAGCATATACAGGAAGTTTCTGTCTTGTGCAAGCCTGTTTCAGTGCTTCAATCACCACTGTCTTATCAGAATGAATTCCTGTAAAGACTGACAAAGATACATAAAAGTATCTTAGATATTTTGTGTCCTAAAGTACTTCTCCATCTGTGATTCTGGAATTCTAAGTAGTAAAATTTTACCACTAACTGGTCCAACAAATTGAAACATAATTGAAAAGGAACCTGACATAGTTAGACTTGAATATATTTTCAGAGTGAACCCTGAATTTTCGTCATTCTGGTGTGATTGGGGGACAGTGACAAACCTTGAGAAGGCAGCACGAAGTCAGAAAAAGCCTTTTACAGCTCTTACTAGCACCTGGTTGGAATTAACTCTTTACATATATGTGTAAAATGCCAAGCAGCTTAATATAATTTAAAAAAATAAAATAATTTGATGTACTTCACCAAACTTGGTGTGAACACCTACTTCAGTTTCAAAATCCATTGTAGATCACAGGTATCAGCAGCATAGTAGCAGTTCAGGTTTTTTGGCTTCACACCATGAGATTTGATTTTCCATGCATTTCCTGATGTGCAAGCAGTTAACTGGACACCTACACACACCCAGTACACACACTTATACGTACTTTAAATAAAAGTAGGTGCTAAGAGTGTACACTTTCATTTGGCATTCAGACCCATTTGTTCTAGCATGCAATTTATTGGCAGAGAACCAATTATTATTCTATTCCTTAGTACCCCTTCAGGATCAAATTCAAATATTTCCCTCTGCTGTAAAAATAAATCTTTATCTCAAAATGCCATTTGGTTGCTGGTTTGTGGGTGTTATATGCAGGTAGCTGTATATTTCCTTTCAGTGTCTACAGTCTGAGGAGGATGAAAGGGGTATCAGCAAGGCTCTTTCAGGTGAGAATGGAGCTGCATTCCCAGGGATTCTTTGTGGCACTTACATCTGGTGGTATATAATCTGTCTACATTATACTGTGTTTCATCACATTTCAGTTTTCTGAGTGCTAGCAGTCACGAATATAAGCAGAAAAGCTATAAAATTGTGGGGTTTTAATAGTCTTTAAATTGTAGTCAAAGAAATATTGATTTAAACTAAATACTGATCACATTGTGAGAAGTTCTGCTGTACTGTGAATAGTTATACTTCAGGTTAATCTGTGCTGATATGACTGCATATTCTATGATTTCTATTCCCTATATAGAGTTAGACCAGATGGGGGCAAGAACTAAATATTGCTGTTCTTTATGATGGGAAAAGCTTGTGTCCCAGTCCACCTGACAAGAAGAACAGGTGTCTGGCCATTAGGAAGAGGAAGAAGGTGGGTGAAGGTAGTACCAGAGCCAGACAGGAATGGGAAGGGTCTGTATGAAGTCTCTTACTATAACTACAACTGATAGTTTTTCTTGCTGTTTTTCCCATCTCTTTAATTAGTAGTTATTAATTCTGCCCCACAAAAAATTCCCTGTTAGAGCAATTCTGTAACTCAAGTGAATGTCCTTATCTGGGGAATGAATATCCAAGATACAATCCATACTATTGATGGGATATTGGTACAGTCCCTCACTGGCTTTGTAAGACTTTCAGTCAATAAGCTCTCAGTGAAGTTCTCCCTTATGACTTAATCCAATGGTTAATGGTGGGATTTTTAGTTTTTCCATTTCCTTTGATTGTAGTTAGTTACATAGCATAATATGCAGACTTGAAAGGAACTGTAAAGAGAAATGCTGCAAGGAATTACCTGTGTCACTGTGCTACTGTAATGGCAGCAAAACTCCTCAAAAGATATTCATTTGCAAGGAAAACAGGCACTGGGATTGTGTGCAAAAAGTCATCTAGATCCAGAACTGATGCAAGTCACAGTTCTGCTCAGACACCACAGTGGAGCTGTGCCATTTGACACCACCCGATCCGAACTCTGAGAGAAGTTTGAAAGGATAACTTCTACTACTTATATTTGGTAGATCTGGAGTTTGCAAATGACAGTAGCTCGATGTGTTCATTAAAAGTCTGAGAGCAATGTTAACTGTCCATATCTCAGATATTTTGATCACATATTGAATGAAATGTCAGAACTTCTTAAGTTCAATGATGATTGTTCACTGTCTGTAATATTCAAAATGCTTATATTTTTGTCCCTCAAGTGCCTACTTTCTGATTTTTTTTCATTTTCCTTCTCCTTGGCTTAGTCCTGCTCTTAAAAAGAAAATTAAAGGTTACTGTACTACAGCGCAAACTACAGGGTATGGACACTTCTAGTCTTTTAGTTTGAGTCTGTCAGGAGGTATTTGAACACAGGTGTTCCTGCTTTTTCTCTTAGTAAAATGAATTGGGTTGCATTTTCCAGCTGTAAATCCTTATCACTCATGGCCTGCCGTGCCTACCCATGGGTAGCACTGACAAACACTCTCAGTGGGGAGTTTGGTTGAGGTCCACTTTTTTCTATCAAAACTAATTTTCAGATGATGGGAAATTCATTTGGGTTTTTTCCATTTCCTTTTTTTTTTTTTTTTTAATCCTGATAAAGTGCTCCTTACAGGACTTCTCTTATTTCTTTGAAAAAAAAAAAAGAGAGACATTTAAAAATAAAATTAAATTTTTCTCTTTGTAGATTTGGCCATCAGTGTTCTTGGAAGTTGCAGTTCGAACATCTCATGCCCTTGATTTACTCTATATTTTGAGTCTTCATCTGGACTATATCTTTTTCAATTCACTGCACTTAGATTTCCAACAGGTGCTGCAGTATCTCATTAAGAGAGAAGGTTGACTTTGGGACAACACTGTAGTCTGGACAGGGTGTTTAATCCGTATGGGTGAATCAGTAACTCAAATGTACGAGTCCCCAGGGGCACTGTAGAAGCCCATAAAAATGAAAAACTCCAATTATCAGATGAAAGCCTTTCTCATCAAAGCCTGGATTCTGTTTTCTCACACAAATAAATCCTGAGTAGAAAAGTACCTACTGTACAAGTTACCAGTCTTGAAATGAATGGCTATGTTGTTGATGCTGGCAGCATGATATGGTGTCTGGTTATCTGGGTGGGGATTTTTTTTTTTACTTTCCACAGTTTTGTTACTACTTGGGAAAGGCATAGTTCATTGAAAGGAATTAGATTCTTACTTAAAAATTAGTAGTTTATATTTTGCAGTACAGATAAGAAGAATCAAAGACAATGTAATCTATCAATTATGTATAGATTTATTACAGAAAAAAGAAGCTACAAAAACTGCCTAGTAGAATGAAAGGAAAATTCCTACATGTGTTTTGCATTTTTAACAGTATATTTTGATAATTCTTTTATTCTGCAGAACTGCTTCTGTATTTTCATAGCCAGTCCCAGTTCACATTCTTTTAGATGGTGAATACTGAAGATAGAGGTGTTGCATAATCTTTTTAATCTTTTTAATCTTGCAATGAAATAATGCTAAAAAGTTTTAAAGATGGTGCCAAATAATTGTCCTGACAATTTCACTTTGATCATTTAGTTCTGACAAGAGGAACTGGTTATCGAGTCGAATAAACCACTCCTGTGTCTGCGTTGTTGGGAGAAGACTGGCAGAGTGACGTGGAGACCCAAGCTGGAACTGGCAGAGTTTGTTCTGTGAGGCAGACATGGCCGTGTTTTCTGGTCGTCAAACACATGGCCAGGACAAAAGTACCCTCAAGAGGCTGTGAATGTTAGCTACTTTTGGCTTAAGGGTATCATGAACTGACAAAGGCAGAGCAGGATGACCCAACTACTCAGTTCTTTTAGGCAAATTCATTTTGAGTTGGATTCCTCAGAGGGAAAAAACAAAAAAGAAAGAAAGTAGTTTTCTGACTTCATAAGGTAGAGATTTGGGCCTGAATGCCCTGGCTATCTACAGGAAACATCCATGATTATGAAACATTGTTCATACAGCAGCAAAACAGGATTGCAAACAGTTCAAATGGGAATTGTGTTTCTTGCAGTAATGCAGCAACAAATAATTTATTCTCTACTGATGTTCTATTTATGATGATCCATAGCTGATCCATATCGATTTAAATTGAAAGGAAATCATGCTGTTAAGAAATCAGAAATAAAAAGTGATGTAATTTGTCCTAACAGATCAAAACTCTGACTGCCTTTCCAAATCCTACCTCTTCAGTCCTGTATGTGTCAGCAGCAGGTCCCTCTCTGCTCTCCTGGTCCCAGGTAGAGCCTCAGGATCTGCAATATCTTTCCCAAACTCTACCTGCCTTAATCTCTTGCTGAAGTAGTCAAGGTTGTCTTCACTTTGCCTCTCTGAAACAAAAGGATAGAGGCTGTGTCTTTTCCCTGGGCTTATATGATGCTCTTGCTATTGCCACTTGAGGACTTTCTGAAGATCATCTCATTAAGAGGGCAGATTCTGGGCATTTTTACAAGCCCTCCATAAGATTTTCATTAATTTTCATTTCACTCTATAGGAGCAAAAGAAAGAATAGATTTTGAGCAAAACTAAGTGGCCATAACCATTCCCTCATACTTCCTTTTTTTGCCAACGCAGCAGACCAAAGCATACACTTTCTGTGATAGGTCATAGCAACTAATTTAACTAATGTATGCCATCCATCTCCATAATGAACTTTGGGGATAATGAAACTCTAAACAAAGGCTTCTTGCCTTTCCATGCAAATGTTGTCCTAGAGATACAGTGCAAACATATTCAAGTGCTATTGTACTCACCAAGAGCTTTTTTATATTACAACTCACACTTCAAAAGATCTTCAGAATTTCGGATTTGTTTCCTGCATCCATTTCAGTATAACAAAAAATGTTAAAATTGTGTGTTACCCAGGTTTTAGCAACAAACCTCCTGAATTCTGAGTTAACGACACAGGAATCAATAGGACTTTGTGGAGGAAACATTACATTACCATCTGGGGAAGAAGTTTAAAAAAATGCCAAACAAAAACATTTGAACTTGAAGATCTCTGGAAATTATGGCTGGGGAGGTAGATAAAATTAGAAAGACATCTCCTTACATTCCAGTGACCCCTTTTCAAGACAATTGCTGTAGTAACAAATACTAAGACACAAGAAAGACTTGATATTCTTGTCATCATCGTTATCATTTCCATCATCGTGATCATCATCATGATAATCATCATCACTATTATTTAAATGAAATCATCATATAGCCTACAATAAGTTTTAAAAGAAAACAAATTTAGCACAGTGTGACACATGTAGACCAGTTATGAAGTTGAAATATGACAGGCATGATTTTAATCACAAATGCAACCTTTGTATACGACTTTATATACAGCTGCTATTTTATTTAGCTAAAAGGAGATAGATGAATTTTATTTCCAATATTATTGCTGTGCATTGAATTCCATGAAACAACTTTAAGATGAATTTTGGCACAAAATGTTAAAAATTAATTTCATATTTACACATTTACTCGAATATTAAATGAAAATTTTTGCTTTAAGATGCTGTTCTTGTATTCCTCAGTTTATTTGTGAGTTCAGTTATTCTCTGTATCACCACCTTTGAAGAGATACTAGGAATAAATTATCTGCTAGCTATCACAGTGCATTGGAAATTTTTTGCCCATGTCTCTAAATGTGTCAATAGATGGCTGGCCTCAAATGATTTAATGCTGAGTAGCTCCTGCTTTTGACTTACTGATGGGAAAAATTGTACTTTGTCATGGAGAATACAAGCCTTCTGGCAAGCAAAGTCATTATGTGAATGCACTGCTTATTGATACGTTTCGTACAAATTACAGTCTGCTGGAAATGTGATTCATATTCCTGATCCTTTCTTGACAAGACTCATGTTCTGAGATGATATGTGTTTAGCTATAACTATCTGTTCACAAAAAATACATGAGAAAAACCTCAGAAAAAAGTTCTTTTTTTCCTCTGCAACTGAATCTTGGAGTTTAATGCATTTGCTGTGAAAGATGAGTTTATAAACATTTTTGTAGCATTTGGGCTTGTTTTGTTTGCATTCACACACAGAAGTAATACTGGATTGTATGATCCTTACATGTAGATTGTATTAAAGGAATGATATCAAGGCAAGTCAAACACGTAGAGCTCTGGAATCGTAGACTCATAGAATCATTAAGGTTGGAAAAGACCACCAAGATCATCAAGTTCAAACATTAATCTAGCACCACCATGTTCACCAGTAAACCATATTCTCAAGTGCCACATCCACGTGCCTTTTAGGCACTTCCAGGGGTGGTGATTCCACCACTTCCGTTCTCAGCCTTTTCCAATGCCTGACCACTCTTTCAGTGAAGAACCTTTTTTGTAATATCTAATCTAAGCCTCCCCTGACACAACTTGAGGCCGTTTAGTCTGGTCCTGTCACTTGTTACCTCGGAAAAGAGGCTGACCTCCACCACGCTCCTGCTTGAATGTTAGCATGCGTGTGCGTAATACACTAGTCGATGCCATGGATCTGCCACAGGACTGCTCTGTAGCTGCTCCCGTGGATCATGGATGAAGCATGCCCACCATGTACACAGTCTTTAGGAAATTTCCCTCCCAAATGCTCCCCAAGCAGAGTAAGATGGAGAGTGCACATGCACTATTGTTGTGTTTATGTTGCAAACAGTGATGACAACAGATGATCAGAACTGGACCATTTGTATTATTAACAGGGCTGTCTGCCCATGGAAATAAGCACACAAACAGGCAAAGTGATCAAGGAGCATCTCAGGTGATGACCATATTAAAGGCACTAGAACAGGCATATCCATAGCTACTTCCTGTGCTTTTACTGTGTCATGAAACAATGCGTTGAATATCCAGCTGAGCATGAACACAACAAAACGAGCAATCAGTGCGTGGAAGTTGACATCATCGTGGACAAGTCTTGCTGGGGTGCCACTGCCTATTTCAGGAGTCCGGAGGGCATAGGTGCTCTGTGGCCCAACACTCTCCCCACCTCCACCTCTTCTTTATTCCATGAGGATAAAAGGAAGACACAGCACATAGTTGCATCTCTGCAACTTATAAACATATAGATGTGTAAATGTCTTCATCTTTTGACTCCTTTCCCTGCAATGTCACCTTAGTCTGATACTTCTGGCAGAAGCTCTCAAATGATTCTGCAAGAGAAGGGCATTATGCTGTGATGGAGGTTTTGTTCTGCTAAGAATGAGACAGTTGAGCTCATCTTACTTGCAATTTAAGCAAGGACAGTATGCCACGAAGAGCTGAATTTTGTATTACTTACTTGGGGACACTATGAAAATTAGATTTTCAGTCACTGAAATGAAGAAACCAGACTGACTGAATAGCTGACTTACTTATTAATTCAGTAGCTTCAGGTTTTCCTTTAATAAAGATTCCTTTCTGTAAATTACAGCAGATGAGAGGAATATCATAAATGTAAAATTAGACTAATCCTATTGAATTTCAAGCTCTGCCAAGGCTGCAAGAGAGAATTAAATCATTGATGTAGGACAAAGTGTTAACTTGAGACTTTGATATTGAAAATAAATACAGTATTTTATGTACACTATCTGTAAAATAACTGGAGGCACAAAAGGACTATAGAATACTGTTTTATAAATCAGTTTCTGAGGTAAGTCCATAATTTTGCAATAGAAATATTAATGCCAGATATAGATGTGTTTATTTGCTCAAATTTAATCTTGTGATTTGATACAAGCTGCATCTTGTAATACTCTGATTTTTTTTTCTATAGTGTGCTCCAAAGATAAAATATTTTCTCTGCCTTCAGCTTAAGAAATCAATTACAAGTTTATGCATGCATTTGTGTCCTGGAGGGAAACATAGAGTTGATTCAGACAAAAATCTCAGAACTGAATTGCATTCAAATTATTCATGAATGTTTTACATCTGCAAGAGAAAGGAATTGTGCAAGCAGTATTGTTTTTCTAGAAGTTTCAACATTTTTCTAGCACTGAACATTATGAAAATACATTGTTAGTATGCTGAGTAGCTAGAAAGTGTCATAATGTGGTAGTGTATAAATATCCCTTACCTTCATAGTTAATATTTGAGCACTGTATAGTTTCACATTGTTATCAATTATGATTCATCTTTTAATAATAACAATAGAAAAATGAAATGGAAATAATTCTGAAAATTCTTCTCTGAAAATTGTTTTGAGCTCTGCTTCTTTAAATTCAGCTCTTCACAGATTGCTCCTGAATTCTAAAAATTAATATGTTCATTTTATTAATTCAAGTTATTTTAAGGTGTCTCAATTCTCTGGTGTCAAAGGTAATGTAAGTGTTTAGAAAAGTTTTCATTAGTGGTGAAAATATTTACACTTCATGTTTGGTGAATTGACCCTGGCTAGTCACCATGTGCCCATCAAAGTCACTCTATCACTCCCCTCCTCAGCTGGACAAGGGAGGGAAAGTAGAATGAAAGGTTTGTGGGTGGGGATGAAGACAAGGAGAGATCACTCAATATTTACTGTCATGGGGAAAACAGACTTGGCTTGGGGAATTAATTTAGTGTATCAAAATCAAAAAGGGTAATGAGAAAAAACCCAAATCCTAAACCCCACCTTTTTCCCTCCATCCTTCTTTTCTTCCCAGGCTCAACTTCACACCTGGATTCTCTTCCTCTTCCCTGCCAGTAGGACAGGGGGGAGGAGCACCTCCTCCCCTTCCTCCACTGTCTCAGGTGCCTGCAGGGCCATTTCTCTCACATATTCTCACTTTTCTGTTCTAGCTGCTGTTGCACAGGACTTTTTTTCTCCTTCTTAACTATGTTGTCCTGGAGGTGCTACCACCCTCGCTGATGGCCCTGGCCAGTGGTAAGTCTGCCTGACACTGGCTCTGTTGGGTATGAGAGAAGCTTCTAACACTTCTCAGAGAGCCGTGCTGTAGCCTTTCTTATACCTAAACCTGGCCACGCAAACCCAATACAATTGTGACCACCCCCAGGTATGCTGCACACTCAGAATGCGAAAGATCATCCACAGATGAATGTGCTTAATGTATTTCGTGTAATGAACAGGATAAATCAGAAAAATGGCTTGATTAAAAAAAAATTATCTAATCCAAGGTTTGAAACGAAGTGCATATGCACCTTTAGACATAGAAACCAACATATCCTCCATTTAGCAAAAATGTGAGGAGAAATTGCCATTCAGGAGAATATAATTAAAAAGCTTCTTCATGTCCTAGGCTATTTAGGACTAGACCACTTACTACAAGAAGAAAAATACAGTAAAGTGCAAACATGATGATTGCTCAATCATACAACATCCCTATAAACAAAAGTTAGTCTCATTCGTCTGTACTAAAGCATGGTTTGGCAAAAGGGTGCATCATGTGGAAATCTGTGGTTTCCTTTGTGGTCTCTGGGGAAAATGAGACTATTTGTCCCTGAGTAGGCTTTCAAACAATATTGTAAAATACTTCAATGTGTCAGATGCAGAACGATGTTTAGGAGCCATTTCCATGCTATGCAACATTAGCACAACAATATCCATGTGTGCTGCCAGTTGTTGGGTTGCTGTGTAATTGAGTGGCACATTTGCAGCTGATCTCAATACCAAGCAAATACATTTAAGGAAACACAGACTGTAGACAGCAGGCAGTTACTAACCAAGCTTTCTGCAGCACATATGCTACAAAACAGAAAATTATAAGAGGAATGAAAATATATGTTTGAGGGTCAGTGAACAATGCCAATTTGTATGACACAATTGCAAAAGCATTTGTGCCAATTTTTTTCCTACGCCCATGAGAACCTCTACAAATTACATAACTATTAAAGTTTGCAGCTTGTTCCTTGGCAGAAGAACAGTTCAAATTTTGAGCTGTTTATATTACTTTTTTTAAATGTCTGAGGTTTGAAGTTGATTGCTGCTTGAACAACTGGTACCTCTTTTTTCCTAAGTCTTGGGATTTTTTTCTGAAGTTTCATAGCGTTCTGTTCAAAATTAAAGTTTCAATGACTAAATCAGAATGTCAGAGCCAATGGATATCTAGTGAGTGACAACAGCCTGCCACCTTTTGGGTCTCCAAGTCTTAGGTCTGGATGAAAACGTTAGGATTCAATGTAATACAAAGGTCTGGAAGAACCCCTGTGAATTGTCCTCAGGGGTTGCCCTGGTCCCTGGCGTGCTGTACATAATACTGGAGGAAGAGGTGATATGTATTTTATTCTTTTGCAAGGGATATGTGGCCATACAAGTACATTTCTGGTCTACACTGATGTGTTTGTCAGACAGGGAGAGACTATTATATAAACCAGTTATTCTTTTCATTATCCCCTTATCGTATACACTATGAAAAAAGACATTTAAAACATTATTTTGAATATGATTATACTAAGTGCGCTATAAACAGATACACTATTCCTTCCATATGATATTCACCAATTTTTAAGACTAAATACCGCATTAGCAGGTGGCCAAAGGTAGACATTATGGATCCTTTTCAGTCAGACAGTAATCTGAAAGTGTGAATATTTTCCTAACATAGTTTTTTTTTATTTTCACTCTGTGCATCAGCTATTGAACACAGAGGCTTCCAGCTGTCCTGTCCTTCAGCAGTTTCAGCCCAGATACAAAACCATGACTCACAAAGAACAGCACTGCACTGAAAATTAACAGGTAAATGAGAGTGAATCTTTTCTGCCTTCATCAGTTACCCATGGCTCTGTATCTACAAGTCACAATACAGTGCAATATACAGTATGTATTTTAGATACCCAGAGTGGTGTAGTTAAAGAAAGAGGCCAAGATATGTGTCTTTTTAGAAAAGGCAGCCTTTGAAGTGTAAGTCTTTAAAAGAACAGCTCGTTTATTGAAAAAAGAGATTAATTTACACATATAATTTCAAATACAAATCAGTTATACTATATTCTTAGAGGTCCTTCCATTTGTCTTCCTCAATATGAAAACAGTGAGACTGAAATGGATAAGAAAAAACAAAATGAGACGGGGAAAAAGGAGTAAGAGCCTTTAAAGTATTCTCTTGTGATATTGTAATTCTTTTTACTCTTGTAAACTTCATTATTTATTTATGTGTCTATTGTAAAAGAAGGTCGGTGGCTTATTCTGAGAAACATGTTGTATGGCATAAACATTAGTTCTTCTATAAAGTGTTCTTAAATGGGAACTACTAAGTTTTTAGAGTCTGAAGCTAGTAAGGTTGTCTCAGATCTAATTTTAATGTCCTAACAAACCAGCCTATATCAAAGGAACTGGGTGTTAGGTAAAAGTGCCAATATATCATCTCCATATTCATTAAGCATGCCATACTTGTCTTATGGAAAGGCAATTAAATGAGCAGAGGTTTTCAAACCAGTAAGCATCCAATTATACATTGAGGGCTTTTCTCTGGTCTTTGAAGAAAATGAACTGTGCAGAGTAGTTTTACCCCTGAATTTGATTGCGAATGTGCTAGCTTTTTTTAGTAGCTATGCACTGGATGGCTACCGTTATTCGCCCCAGTTCCACTGCCAAGGAGAGGTCTAGGTGGGAAGGAATAGTGCTGGAAATCAGAAGTCAGCTCAGGCACTAGGTACTGTGGAGGCAGAGACCCTGAGGCTTGGCTGCAGATGGAGGCAGAAAAACCAGTCCAAACAAGACCAGCAGCAGGACTGAATATTTGCTGTGGATACATGGTCAAGAATGTGATTACTTGAGGAAACTGGGTGGGTTTGAGTAGGCATCAGAACAGCTGCCTTCCATACTCCATACTGGGTTATTCCTCAGATTTGAAATATGGATTACTTTTAACTATCCTTTAACACTGTCAGAAAAATGTGTGTGAAGTATTCACTTTTTTTATAGTTTGTAGGTGTCATAATGAAGGAATTTAGAGGAGTCTCTGGAAACCCCTCATTTGTCACTCTGTGAGAAGATTAGTATGGATTTTCTTTGCTGGCTTTGTCTGAAACAATCAAATCAGTTGGAGAATTTGGTTCAACTTGAGTGAAAGGTTTCAGATAAAAAATTGGAAGAAAAAAATTGTTCTATGTCAAAATGATCAGTTTTCATTGAAAGACTATCAATTTATGAGAAAGTAAATAAGAATTCACCTGAAAAATTTAACAAGATGATTAGTCAGTTTTATTTTTCAATAAATTAGAAGAGTCTTTCTATTTTGAATTGATCTCAATATTATTTTCGATGTCCTGATTTAAAAAATATACATTAGTTACTCGACTCAGTCTCTGAGAAAGCAATTGGCCCAGTGTGTTACCAAATACAGAAGAACTGGGCATGCACAGATTTGAAAATTATCTGAGATCACTGTCTGGGTAGTCACCCCCCAAACCTCATACTAGCTCTTGAAAAGACTAGAGATGAGTGGTCACTCTGCAAATATAGATAGCATTATAATCCCTCTAGAGCTATATGTCTGTGTCGGTTTTTGTGCCTCCTTTATACTGTTACAGCCACTTGAGCTTCCAAAGGATATTTCTGCTAGGTGTACTGTCCTTCTGAATAGCTATTAAAACCTGCATTGTGTGAAAAAGAATTATGAACTAAATCTTCTTGGACTTCAAATGCAAATGGGCAGGGAGTTAATAACCAGGCAATAGCTGAATCATAAATCTCTTATGAAAGAATAATATTAAAAAGCCTCTGGGTATAAATAATGCCTTCATGTTTTGAAATTTGTCATACCAAGTGGAATACTAGCTGTATGAACTGAGGATTCTGATAATTTTTAGCACACAGGTACTTCAAATTATAATAAAGAAAATGGCCTGATATTCCTCCCACAGGAAATGCACCTGCTGGGAGACACCATAGTTCAATGAAAAGGCACATCACTGAGAGGTAAGTCCTACACTGCAACATACAGTCATTTCCTCCAGAAATTTGTTCACCTTGCATTGGACACTGCTCCTTTATGAAGAACATGCCCATCAAAAATCGAGGATTTATACTAACTTTAAATAAGAACGGTCTGTCTAGGTATTGTATCATAGAGTCATACAATTATTTAGTTTAGAAAGGACCTCTGGAAGAGATGTAGACCCATGCTCAAAACAGGTCTGATTAGTTCAAGTTGCTCAGGGACTTGTCTAGCAGAGTAAACAGCAGACATTATAAACTTTTTCCATTTTATTTTTAACTCAAAGCCCTGCTTTAGTAACTAGGCAAGGCCTACTTGGGGAGAATTTAAGGAAGCTCATATAGTCTATTTTTCACTTATTAAAACCATAATATTTGCTTATTATGTTTCCCAAGCACACTCCAGTTATACCAATTCACAAGCTGTCAAGAATCTTCCTGCTGTAATGGATTTAATCATGACTTAATCTTTATTTTTGCTTTTGAACTAGAGTGATGTAAATTATTTATTGGAATACTGCAAAGTTCTGACAGTGTAGTGGAAAACCTTTTAGGGACCCTTCAGATCCATAAAGCCTTTTGTTTTGTTTTGTTCTCAGACTGCAATTTATGCTATTTCTATTTATTTCTGGGTTTTGTCAGCAAAGATTTTACAGGATGGGATGACTGGTCTGGATGCATTCTGAGAGCTAGTTCATCTCTACTGCTGACCTGCTGCTTGCATGCTGCTAGATTAGAAGTTTAGTGAATAAAGTGAAAACATTCAACTCTCTGGAGTTACTCTTTGTGTCTGATTGTCTGAATATGGCCCAAAAAATTTTATGCTGCTTGGTATGTATTTTGGAAGCCAATATTTAATTTAGGCCACAGCTCTACTCTTGAATTTGGGAGTGCTTGATTTTGGTTCCAGTCGTTAGTTCAGGTATGAACCCAGGCACATCTGACCGAGGCAGGGGGATAAGGACACCAAACTCTCCTCACCCTTCCTCCCTCCACACTGGTGTCCACAAATAAGAGAAATGACCATGCTGCCCTCCAGCCCTTTCTCTGCCTGGATGGCTGGAGAATCAAGCTGGTGAGGGTGCACCAGCCCTGTGGAAGAGGTGGCACAGGAGTCCTAGCTGGGAGGTTTGGTATGCAGTTAGGGGCATGACAGAGGGAAGGAGCGGGAGACAATCTTGAATGTCTGGAGATCATCTCCAGAGAAATCACCCTTCTGTTAACTATTCAGACAGCAAAGGCAGGTTAGCTAAATAATATAGTTATCTAAAGCTGCCCTGTATTACTTCTCTGCTACACACACACTGTTTTCTTTGAAACAGCGTCTCAAAAATGCCCCAAATCACAGCAAGATGGGCAAGGGATTAGTAGGCATGATACCTTGAGGGATCCACATAAACCCTGAGTGAGAAAAGTTAATACTGTGGATGATAAAAGTGAGCTGTTTGTCTGGGTAAGACTAAATGTTCAGTGAGAAAAGACATGACAGGAGAGATACACAGAACATTTATTTTCTGTAACAGGTGCAGACAGCCTTAGGAGCAGACTCATTTATCACTGATTGACAAGTAGGCTAAATTTTTACAAATGGAGGAGTGATATGGAGATGGCTATATCCTTGTGACAGCCTTGTGACAGATAATTTCTTTTCCTTGTCTTTGTTTCTTTGTGATAGAATTGTGAACAAAGGAAGTATAAGTATTTTAAACCTTTCTTTCATTTAAACATCAAAAATAATGGCTTTGGTGATTTATACAGAATCACAGAATCATTGTATGTTGCAAAATACCTTCAAGATCATCCAGTCCAACCTCTAACCTAGCACTGCCAAGTCCACCATATCATGTCCCTCCCACTCAGTCAGACAAGGTTTGTTTAGGAGAATGAGGCTGCCCCTGCTACTTATTTTCCTTTGTTCCTTCCACCCACAGTTTTTTTCAATTTACTAGCTTAAAGTCAGCCTAGTTACAATCAGATTCTTTTGTCTGTCTTTGTTTTTTGACTGCCTTTTACTATATTCTTTTCTTCATTGTAATTCTTAGTCTGAGTCTTAGTTCATAAGCCCAAAACATCTCCAGAGAGGTCTTCTGTCTTTCAGATACCTTTTCTTAGTCTATCTTCTCTCATTTAATCTACAGCACACACCAGGAAGCTGCTTACTTCATTTCACTGTCAGAGCTACTTGAAATCTTCGCTGGGGTTTTTGTGGAAACCCCACATACTCCGTGAGCAGTAACGCCTTGTATGGATTGTAGGTTTGACTGAGAGGAAAGAGCAAAACTGGGAGATTGGCCAACCAAAAAGGCAAACTTTCTAGTTTTTTCAAGTCTATTTTGTGTATGTCTACTTTAAGTCTCCTATGTATGCCCAGGTGTGTGAGGAGCAGCGGCTGAGTGAGTACAGCTTTGGCATTCAGTATTTCTGGGATGGTCAGAGAAGAACCCATGGCTAATGGGTGACAGTGGAATCTGGAGCCTGCCTATACCTGTGCTTTGGACAATATCAATACCCAACAAATAGTGAATTTCCCAGGGACCATTGGCTCTGGAATCACTGTGGAGAATTTACCTGGGGTGTCCTACAAACAGCTGACAAAGTCCTACAAACAGCTGAATGTCCTACAAACAGCTGACAATGACGTTTAGAAAATTAAGTCAGTAGAGCAAGCTGAACAGTTCGAAGAGCCTATATCTGGATAACTATGTAAGGATAAACTGTTCAGCCTGCATATTACCCAAAACTTTTACACACTGTCCTGTAAATGGATTATGTGATATTCTACTGAGCAGTAAAAATAAATCCAACTCAGGCAAAGATATGTTGAGCAGGCTGCTTGTTGAAAGCCAGAGAGTGCACAGACAGATATAGATATAGGCATATATGTATATGCTACTTCAAATACTTATAAAAAATAGATACATTAAATTCCAAGGAAGCTTTTTGGAATCCCGTGAGGGTAGGATTTACAGAGTTTTTGTTCATGTTTTTAAACTCAGATTCTATTTAAATGGATGGGACCTAGGCATCCACAACTCTTAAGAAGTTAAAAATTAAGAAATCACTAGTCACTTGGTGCCTCAGTTTCCAGGGAATAATAATTTTCCTTTCTTTCACCTCTCAACTCTTACAGCTAATTTGAAACTATCTCGTGTAGAATGACTTCCATGTTCCATGTCAATTTGCTCTAGAATCATCCTGGAGCCATGGATAGATTCACCAGCATATAGTTCTCCAAATCCTCTTTCTTGCCAGGTTTTCTGAAGATATGTGTAGCATTTGCCTTTTTCTGGTCACCAGTCTGGTAATTATTTATCTCAATTAGGAATTTAGGCATTTCTTGTTTAGCCAAGCTGGTTTTCCACTCTGTCTACCTATTTCCTTGCAAACCAGGATGAACTGCACTTACACATAATGGAAATTGTTCTTGACATCAACCAGCTTCCCTGGGCACTTTTGCCAGTGAGAACAGCCTCCCAGGACAACCATTTTAACACTTCCCTGAACAAGCATAACTCCACTAACCTAAAGTCCAGAGTCACAGTTTTTAGAATAATTTAGGTTGGAAGAGTCTTCTGGAAATCATCTGGTCCCATCTCACACCCAGGGTGGGTCCAACCTATCTTGAGTTGCTCAGGACCAAGGACAGAGGTTCCACAAAATACCTGGCCCATCTCTCCCAGTGTTTGACTACCTTCAGAGTTAAAAATATTTCTGTCTATCTGCTCAGAATTTGCTTTGTTTTAACTGTTGATCCTTGCCTCTCATCCTGTCACTGAGTACCTTCAGGAAGAGTCTGGCTTCATCTTCCCTATACCCTTGCACTAGTTACTGCGTTTGCATTCTCACTTGCTTCAGGGTCCACACTGTGGTCACTGCAGCCCGAAGCTGCCCTCGACTGTCATATCCCCAAACAGTTATTCTTTGTTTTTCAGTAGAATATCCATAGGACTACCTCCCATGTGTGAAAAGTCTTCCTCAAAACATTCCATAAATATCTCTGTTGCATGGCTGATGAATGGCAGAAAAAGTTAATTTCTTATGTTTAACTAGAAACTGAATGACTAAAGCTTGACTAAATTTCTAGCTTGGCCAAAGCAATGAACACCCCCAAAATGCACTATTTATTAGCCTATGGCATTGACATGGGCAGCATAGATATGATATATAAGTTTTCAGAGTTTAACTGGGAAGTGCAACTACAGTTATAGCCTGAAAATATTTCCTGTCTTATAGGTGTTGATGTAGAGAGTACTAAAGTCTATTTGAATTGAGCATCCTTATTAGAAAAATTTCATTAGAAATCATTGAGAGTAAAAGTAAGATACCACACCAGTTGATCTTTTTTATACCCTGAGAGTTTACCTCAAAAGGGCAGAAAAGCCTACTTGTATAATTACAGGTCTGCAGTCAATCATTTAAAACAATAACTATAGTTTTATTTCTGACTACTATTATTATTATTAGGCTGTTGTGCAGAATTTAAAATAATGATGAACACCACCTACTGATGGTTTTAAAAGTGTTGCAGGTTGTTGTAGATGATTTGCTCTTTAATGGTTAATTAGGATTAGGAACTCATATGAAATGCAAGTCTTTGGCTCTTCACATAGGAATATGCATCATTGTAGACTTATCTTGCTTCCTCAACAGTCCTTAATGAGACCATGCATGAGATCTCTCACTGGAAGTTTTGCAGGAAAGCAGTGGAGTAAAATACAGTTCCCTGGCAACCTTTTATTACTTAATCATTTCCCACTAGAACACAGTGGGAAACACAGGAAAAAACTATATTTGGATGTATTTAGCCAAGAGATTTACGACTGTTAGGAAACTCCAAACTGTACACAATGTGACCATGTCTTCCTCAGCAACGCAGGCTACTTTGGGCACTTCTGACCTGCATTCAGCTCTTTACACTCACTTGCCACCACTGAACTCAGGGTTTCAGTTCTTATATTGTTACACTTTAAGGTCTAAGTTAGATAATCTGAAAAAACATCAAAAGCTTACAGGTAAAAAACATTTGTCCTTCTTTGTGTGCTGTACCGTAAGCCGTGTGCTGTATGTTTTATGGGTAAAATTTTTGCATGAGGATAAGTACTTTGCAAACCCAAACGATGTGCAACTCAAACCAGGCTTTAAAAATTAGTGTCTATTTCTAGTCTTGTTCTCCTTGTGCCTCAGCTCCACATCAGTAAAGGAGGTCTCATAACATCCGGTATCTCAACAGGATGCTGTGAAAATGCAATTATACGTGTGCAATGCTCAGGTACTGGAAAGACAAATACTATAGAGGAAGTCTGTGAAGAATGTCCATGTTCAATGCAAAGTTTGACGTGTAACACATCAAGCTTTAAGCTGATCATCAAACAGTAAGCTTTTGAACTCTGTTTGTGTATGTGCCAAATGACACAGATCTCAGAAAAAAATAGCAGCAATCATACATTCAATTTAATCCCTATAATAGGCACAGGAAAGATACAGGCTTCTGCATTGCCTACCAACATGAGTGTCATGATGTGCGTTATGATTATGTAGATTAGCATATGCTAGTCCATTTAACTATTTCATTTTGAAGCCCTAAAAGTCTTGTAGTCTAGTGTTCATGTCTGTGTGTGCGTGTTTAGTGGATTAAAATTTTGGTCATTTTATGTAAGTGACTACATGCAGATGAGATGCTGCTTTTCATTTTTGCAGTTTGTGTCAAGATTATCCTCATCACTACCTAGCCAAATGTGACATAGTCTTCAAACGAAAATATTCACATTCTGATGATTTTCTGGCTCTACTGATGTTTGTTTTGTTTTGTTTTGTTTTTCTAATCTCTTCTGTTATCAGCTATGGGTCTGTCAGTTACATTTAGTTCAGTAATTATTGCTGTAGCAAAGATTTCATAGGGTATTTCCATCTCACTAGATTCAAAAATTGACAAATCATAACTATTGAGATATTAGTTATTTTAACCTCTTTTTGAGATATTCCTTCTGATCAAATATGGTCAATTCCAAGCCACTGAGACTGGAGCAGGTATTTTTCCATGATACAGCAGGATTTTTCATTGATACTGACAGGATGTATGTACTGACCTGAATGCATGTGCTCTTATTTGAAAATGTCCTTATAGGTGGAGGAAATGAAACTAAATGAAAGCAATTGGAACTTAGGATCTGTAACAAAGGGATCAAATGCCTCTCTGTTTGGGTGTATTTCACCCTGAAAAGATGTATAAATCTTTTCACATTCATGCCTGTCAAGAATACATCAGTATTTTGTTGGTTTATGACTTTGCATCTGCCAAAATATAATATATTACTTTGCCTCTGTCACTGTGCTATTGACACAATAATTTATCCATCTGGGTGTCAAGACACTGGGTGCTATTTGCTGGGGACCTTGGAAATGCAAAGTGGTATTATATTTTTTTTTTCAAGTATTTCAGGTGTATGCACTACAGGGAAACAAATCAATCTCATCTGCCTGAAACTATTGCAGTTAAAACCCATTTCTGCTGCCATTTGTTTGCAGAGACAAAAGCTTAATTATATTAGTATCTCTTAGATGCGCATTTGTCCTGGATCTACGTCTATTGATTTTTATGGTATTTATGGCATTCTTCATGGTCTCCCAGAAAAAGAAAAGAATTGTGCTGCCCAAAACAGTAACTTTAGTCAGACATGAAAATTATCTTGCCTTGAAATCTTTCTGAAGGAGACATCATATCACAGCAACTCATTTTTTATTGCAGTCCTGGTAACAATCCATTTAATTTGGGTTTCACTTGACCCTAGCTCAGAAAACAATATGATTTGAGAAGAGCCCTGTATTATTCCTCTCAGATACGAGTTTTGATAGTGCTGAGGGAGAATGAGAAGTTTGCTGTGATGTCCTTGGCAGTATTTTCCCTTTCTGGATGCAGTTGTGTGCAGTCGGGGGAGCCTGAGGTCTGTGTCAGGAGAGGGTATATGCTGGGGGCAAAACGTGGCTACAGAGCAAGGTGAGAATGTGGTCCTTTGACAGAGCACGAGTGCCTGAAGCAGACAGTGTGAGCACAGTAGGTGAGGCAGGAAAAATGTTGAGCTGTACAAAAGCATGTTTTTCTGTCAATGTTCTTAGCTTGTTTCCGGGATGAAAAGCCCAGGCATGACTCGTGACTTTTTATTGTTAAGACATGTTTAAATGGAAATGAAAGGTTTGTATAGGAAAAATTATAGCCTTTTAGAAACATAGAAATTAATTTTTCATGAATAAAAGGACCCTTGAGACTCAAGTGTAGTAACATGTTAGTATGGACACGCTTCTGCTGACAGCAAGAGGAAGTGACCCCTTCTTCAGCTTTGGTGTCAGCTGCTTTTCTTGGTGACTTTCACAGACTTTCATACCAGAACAATTTTTTTCCACTGTGTTTCATACAGTAAAAGCTTTTCAGTACTTTCAGTTTGTAAAACTTCTAAATATAAAATTTACTGCATGGAACAATTTATAAAGGAGAATATTCTCTCTGCTGCATGTCTTGTGGGAATCTCATCTGAGCATTCATCAACTGTGTCTGCAACTAGAAGCAGTTCCATAGGAAAGAGGGGACAATTTTTGTACATTCTTTTTTACTGCCTAAGTAATTTTTCCTTTGAAAGATTTGTCTGTGGACTCATTTTGACTGTATTTTAGTTGAACTTCTTGATATATTTCGCAGGGCTTCACTAAAGATTCCCAGCAATGATTTCCCTAGTCACCAAAACCTGACAGATCTCGGTGCAATGGTTTATTAAAAAAAATGTCTGCTCTCTCTCAGTGTAGGAATACTGGAACTGTAGAGGAACATATATTACAAGACCTTCAGTAAATTGATACATTTTGCTTTCATGTGCAAACTTGCTATTCTTATAACCCTAACTTGTTTTATTTCCAGCCTGAAATTTCCTGAACATTCCCTTCATCTTTTGGCAGCTGCTGCTGAGCTTCTTTATAAATATTAATGATTGCTTCTCATAGACACTGTTTAATCTGCATCACTCCACAGATGCATGCCAGCAAGTTCATTTATTATTACTTTTTGCTTGTTTTTTTTCTTTTATTTTTTTTTTTTTTGCCATGAGGTAGGAAAAACTCAATTCAGATCTGTTTGTTGACTTTATATTGTGTTGTGTATTTGTATTCCAGGGTTGTGTTCTTGCTACTAGGTGATTCTTTCTCACAGAAGAAACTGAAAATCACGACTTTCTCTGCTAATCCTGTTCTGATTTGAAGATGGTCGATGTCACAGCACTGCTTTGTCTCTCAGCTTTACTGATACAATCTCTCCTCTAGAATGCCAGGGCACTCTTTTTCCATAGTCACTGTGGCAGTATTTTCCCCATGTGTTATTCTGCCATCTTTGGTCCCATGACTTTGTGCCTACAGACCTCTGTATTGTTGTTAGGCTGGGTTCCCATGGGAGGTGGCTGCCATCAGCTTGAGGTCTGCACCCTTTTCTCCCTCTTGCCTCTTTCCTGCTCCTACTGCTTTGCAGATTTTAGTTTATAGCAGAGATAAACACACATCACAGCAAGGTCAATAGCATCATTTAAAGTTGGGATAAATATTATGCAATGATATTTGTGCATATGAACTCAACAGACAATGCTTATGTGGTACTTATATTAATTAACAGACTCCAATCAGTACTAACAACATCATAAACTGAAACAAGTAACAGGGACTTTGAACAAATCACAATGGAAAGTACTAAGGGGAAAAGTGTGATGGAAATCATCTTTCCAGACATCTTCAGTGTTGCTACCTGCAGCACTGGAGGGAGAATCCAGGGAACTGTTGCTGCTTTTCCTATCTGGCTACATGTACAGCTTGTTTCCTTCTTTCCTGTCACACTTCCTCTCCCTATCTTTCTCTGTCTTCCCTGCTTTTGCTTTCTCTCTATCCTTTCCCTTTCTCCCTCCCTTAACTCCCCTTCCATCACCCTGGTTTTATTCTGCCTGAGAAGTAACTTGCACTCTTATAATTGATGTAAGCCACCAGCTATGAACCACCCTAATAAATCTTTGTGCATATGAAACTTGACATTATTTGTGCAGATTTGGAGCTCAGCAGTTTTATAGTCAATCTGACGTGTTCTGCAAGAGAAAAAGCATGTTCATTTTAGAAACAGCTGTGGGATTTGAAAATACTACCTTTATCCCAAACTCCAGCTGTTTATTACTGGTCAGTACTGGGCAGAATGGGTGTCTGGGAGTGCTGCTCACGATATGCCTGACTGAACGCGGTTCAAACCCTCCACGTGATGTTACAAGGCTGTGCCACTGGCAAGCCACACCCGCACCCTTTGAAGCAGCTTTTGGCTCCTGAAATAGCCTCTTCCAGCAAGAAATTATTTTCCAGCTAACACAAGACTTTATTAGAGACAACATCAACATACCTGATCTATTCCGAAGATAGGTCACTGCTGAAAGTGATTCAAACTAAATGTGCACATTTCAGTAAGTGTGTACTAAAGTGGATCTACACTCTATGGCCTTGTCCTCCAAGGACTGAAATTAGTATCTGAGCACATCTGCTTCTTAGACTGCTCTAATTTAATTGAAAGAGCTCTTGTGATCCTACCTATAAACTCTCAAAGTTAGTTGTGGCAGTCTCTACCTGTGAGATGTTTGGTCCTCCACAGTGTGGAACAAAGCCCACTGACACCAGGGGTTTACATCACCCTGAAAGGGAATGCAGTTTGGGGAAGCAATGCAGAAAATACAAGCGTTGATCCAGAAACTGATTTCAGCCTGCTAATAAGAGTCAGTTAGGCACAAGTTTACAGGTGAAATGCTGCAACTGCTGGGAGCATTCTTCCCCTCCCTCCAAAATTTGTTTACGCGGTCCAGTGAGAGACTTGGTGTTATTGGAACTACTATGTTTAAACAGTGCTGCCTCATTTTCTAAAAGATTGATCTCATTGGAGGACTTCTTGTAAACTAATGGTATTTTGGTGGAGTTTATGTGCTGTGTTGTGTGTCCCCAACCAAAGCACATCGTTTTGGTGGACATTAGCACAGGGCTGAGCCTCAGCCACGGGCAACAAGGAAACAGCCAAAGAAGATGCCAAACATCAAGGGATCTGTTTTAAGTATGGATAGATGAACGCACTCCTCTTTCATGTGCTTGATGCTGTGATATGTAGACTTCAGTTGGGGTATCTAAAAGTCAGAATATATTGTACCAGATTGCCTTCAGTCTCTCTTCCAGTCAGTGAATATCTCCGAAAAGTGGTTCATCTCATCACTAAGTAGATGTCTATGATGGGTTATGCAAAACCTTCTTTGGAAGTTTTTTTATTCAAAATTCATTATTATCTGAGCCTGGAATGACTTGTTTACTCATGTAAAGATGGGTTGAGATGAATTCCAGAAACCACAGTTTTTTATATTTTCCTTTTTTTCTTTTTTGCATGCAATCTTCCCTTCTATTGCACAGGAAATCTGTATTTGAATTGTAATTGTATTTTGTCTTCTGAGAGATATCATAAGGTAAGCCAGTGTTTCCAAAATTTGTGGAAAATTTCAATCAAAGAAAATTAAAAGGTGAGGAGAGGTTATTCTTCAGAGATTTGCATCTCACATTGTCTTCAGCTAAATTACTGCCACATTTCTCTGCACAGGGGTAAGTGATTTTTAGAGGCACAGTCAATTGTGAACCATACTTCTGTTAATTTACAGAATAAAAATGAAAAGGAAGTGCTTTTATCTGCAATGACTGTTTCTGATGCCCAAGCTCTGGGGAATTTCAATTTTAGCTCTCCAAAATTAGACATAGAAAAGTTAACATTAAGATTTCAGCTATCCAAAGTTTAAGGGGTTTATCTAAGATTTTCTTTCCTTTCTTTCTTTCTGTTACTTTCCATGTCCATACCATTATTTGAATGCCTCTCATTCGAGTTTCAGTAAAGCAGAGAAACATTCAGGAAGTATAAAAACCCCACATTTATTTTGGCAATTCATACATTACGTTAGCTATTGAAAAAATTAGATCGCTGCTTAATTTACAGTTTTGATAATCTTGGTCTATTACCGCTGATTGCCATGTTCATCTAAAAGTTTTTGTTATCATAACAATTTAGATAAGGAATTACGAGGAATTTCATTGATTCAAAAGAAAAATAATTTAATCACCCTCACTAGAAGAGATAAATGACAAAGATTTAGCCATCAAAGTTGTTTTGAATGGGCCTTTATGGGCATATGGTGCTGCTCAGTGCATAAAGAATATCTTTCACATATCTGATTTCCTCTCCTTGGAGAGAATTGGCACCTCCAACACCTTTTGAAGCAGTATTTTGCCCTCTCACATCATCTGGGTCATGACTACATTTTAAAATTGGAAGCATTTGTTTGGCTTCTTATTACAGTTTTGATTTGTGCAAAGGACCAAATCAACTTACTACAATCAGTAAGACACAAATGCATTCAGAGGTATCAGGTTAAAATACCCCTGTTGCAAGTAAAGCAGTATCATATTGTAACAGCAGCACCAAAGGCCATAGTACTAAACATTTGCTGAGTATGTCATATGCACATGCAGATGACATTCTGCTCCCTTCTCTCTTTGGTCACTCTCTTTCTGCAATCTGCCAAATGAGTTGGCAAAATTCTTTCTCTGAGAAAGCAGCTTATTCAAGTGTAATACCTTGCCTTCTTTGGGCTCTGTCAGCTCGAAGAACATATGTGTCCAGCATAGACTATTTCTGTAGGAATGAAGGAAGGAGGTTTCAGTCTCTTTCTTTAGTTAGACTGAATCATGGTTGAATGAGACCTCACAGGTGACACCATCTTTTTGTAGCATGTGCAAACATACACAAGCTGCAATTGATATGGGATGTCTACAGTCAAAGTAACAGGAGGAATCCTAGTAAAAACTTGTGTTTTCCTAGAATCACGGAATCACAGGACAGCACATCTTAGAAGATCAGATGGGATGGGAGCTAGATGAGATTATCTACCACCCTGTCCAATCCCATCTTTAAAACCCTCAGTGATGGGGACTCTACCATGTCCCTGGGGAGGTTGTTCCAGTGAATGATTGTTCTTTCAGTAAAAAATTTCTTCCTGTACTGACAGGAAACCTCTCCTGATGCAATTTTAATGCACTGCATCTTGTCTTCTCTGTGTGGGTCTTTGTGATAAGGGAGATTTCATTCTCTTTGTAGCTGTCATGGAAGTACTGGAGTACTGTGATGACATCCCCAGAGCCTTGTCTTTTTCAGGGAAATGGTACCTAGCTCCTTCAATCCTTTCTTGTAGGGTGGGTTCACCAGCCCTTTGATTGTCTTGGTGGGCCTCCTCTGGACTCTCTACACTCTGTCAGCATGTTTCTTGAATTGTAGGGAGTGCTGCATACAGTACTCCAGGTGCAGCCTGACAGGTGTTGACTATAGTAGGATGCTCACATCTCTGTCTCTGCCAGCAGTCTTTTTAGAGCTGCTGAAGTTGTTACCCCTGAATTAATTACTATACCAGTTATCCTGGAAGAGGATTTTGACATGAGCATCTCGAACAGTACGTAGAAGAAACATAAAGTCTCATTCCTGCCATCTCCAGCAGTCATTATCTTATAGGAGGGTTCTACTTTTGTAGTACAGGCATATTTCTAGCTCAGCTATCTGTGTGAAGGGCAATTAGTTCACAAACCGAAGGGGCTTTGATTACTTAGAGATTAGGCTGCTTGGGAAGTGTAGCTGTGGGGGAGTGTGAGTGTTGTGAACCTGGAGAGATCTGTGCTACACTAGAGAATGAAGAGGCCACTGCTTCGAGCTTTTTATTTCTTTTTCTTGTGAAGAACTGTCTTTTCTGAGTAAAACCCACAATTAGTCCTGAACATCTTCTGGTATAGATTCCATCCAGACACTATTAAAAAGGAAAAAACCTGAGTAAGTCCTATCAAAGGATCATTCACGTCTTCAAATCTACCAACACATTGATTTCTTTTATGGTATTTTTGGTCTTCTCTTTTTTGACACGGTATGAGCTCTCGCTTTCTTTTGTCATTTTCCAGGGTAGGGCTGACACTCTGCCAAGAGTTAGACAGTGCCATTTTATTGCCAGTTTGCTGATTTTTTCTTCTCGTTAATAAGGACTCATTTTAACACTTTTTATGTGTTATGAGTCTGTGGTTTTCATTGTTATTTTACAATGCCATACTACTTCATTGTGATATTTTCGAAGTGCTGCTTATTGCTAACATCAGAACAGTAATTTAAACACTGACCTAATTTTGGAGTCCTTCCTGATCAGAGCAGGTGAAATATCCCTGTCTGTCATGGAAATAACTTTTGGTGGACAAAATAATGAAAGTAAGATAGGGTCTTACATGTTTCATGAAAGTCAGCAGCTTGACAGAGGAGAGATTGTCCTGGTGACCTGATGGAGAGGATCTATGCCTTAGATACAAATCTGTAAAGCATCAATTTTCATTGGTACTGCCACTTGTGTATTTTTTGCTTGATTTTCTGATCTTTCCTCTTCTGGTTCAGCTGCTCAAAATACATTATTCATGGTGACAGTGTTAGTAATCCATCCCCACCCTGCACATACCTGGGCTTTTGTGCAGGTATCCTTTTGAAGCTGGTTGTTGCAGTTTTCCTTGTTGTGGCAGGGAAAATCTATTCTTTGGCTCATACTGTAAGATTCTGTTCATTATGCAATTCTACTGTCAAAGACTTGGTTCTCTGGCCCATAATAGCCAAGGCCTTGACTTTGCAAGGAGTTAGTCTTTTATTCACTTGTACTTATGGGAGCAAGTGGGTAAATAAGGTTGCAGTAAGTTTTCAGCATGGCCTCCATGTTGACCTCCCTCAATAATCCCCCAAACTCATATCAGATCTCTCCCATGGTGTTTCTTTTCATCAGTGAGAGAAGAAACCAGATACAGAATGCTGAACATACGAAAGCTTCCCCTTTTAAACTGTTTTAGAGACTTGCATCTCAGTCTGAAGCAGGAGCAGCAGCTCCTTTATTCTATTTATTAGAAATGACTGTCTTTTTGTCATCTGAAAAAGGCCTGGCATCTAATTTTTCTCTTGTTGGCCATGTTTTTTCAGTATGTCTAGTCAGACAACACCCATGAATGCATTTAATAAAAGCATTAATGAATTTAAAGTGCAGTGAGGAAAATTTAGGATGGATATTGCAGAAATACCTTCTAGTGGGAGTATTTAGACATGGGATTAGGTTGCCTAGGGAGGTAAAAGAATCTCCATCTCTATAAACTTGCAGACTCTTGTTTGACAAATGTCTGCCAGGAGTTATTTAGTTGATCCTGTCTTATACAGACAGCTAAGTAATATGACCTTTAAAGTCCTTCCCAGTTCTATTTCTTGTGCTTGCTAAGAAAGAACAGCATGTATGAATTAGGAGCCAGAAACACTCATCCCAGATTCTGTAACAATCTTAGTAACAGGGCTGTATGGCAGGGATTAAAAAATTCATTGTCATGAAGCCTCGAGGTGGTCTGCAATAATCACGTGTGCTTTAGAATACAGAGGAAGTATCACCATTAAATACAGAAGATAAATATATTTTTAGATATATGAAAGGACATGTTGTTAGTAGCCTAGCAACAGGCTCATCATCCAACATTGTAGTGCATTTAGAGACACACAGATGTGCTTGAATGAATACTTTGTAGATAGAAGAAGTAAAAATAAACTGGAAGCTCTCTGGCTTGCTCATCTCCATCAACATCAGCAGCCTAAATTGTAAAAGTTTCTGTAGGGTGTGTTCTGTGGGCTGTTTTTATGTCAGCTGGGGAGCCTTGCTGATTTCCAACATTATCTTCAGAGGTGTGTGATGATGTCAGTAATGAGGATACTGTGGAGTAACTTAAAAAATACTGAATATCCTGATTAAAAAATAATATCCTGATAAATGAGATCCTGGATCTAAAGATAATTCATTTGTTCCCTTAATTAAGTAGCAGTGTTTTCCCAGGCAGTCATGGCAAAGCAAAAATGACTTTTTTTCAGCTTTGAAAATCTGATTAGTTTTGTTCAAATAAAGGGGGGAAGGAAGGAAGGAAGGAAGGAAGGAAGGAAGGAAGGAAGGAAGGAAGGAAGGAGAAAGATAAATGCATCCTGACAGAATCTAGACGTAAATGAGCCATTTTGTTGTTCATAAACCGTGACGTACAGTGGGGTCCACATCCTTCTCAGATGGCTGCATCCCGTTTGTAGTAAATAAGGGCAGGAATAAACATAATCTTATTTTGCTGTGGAAGACTCTGCAATGACTCTGAACAAAGCTTTGCAGCAGGTTTGAGGATGTGGTGCATAATTTTTACAACATCCTTTGTGGAAAATAAATCATATTTTGGAGAAAGTAGTGCTAGGGGTGAATGCAGGGAAAGAGTGTAGCCACTTGAGTATGAAGGATTTCTAAGGGATTTTTAAAGGTTGTGTCTAGAGGAGCTGGAAAAAGAGACAACAGCTTCCTTCTTTTCCTCTTATTCTAACGCACAATTAAGGAAAGTAAAAGAATATTGTTTAAGATGCCAGTGACAGCCTCCCCTGAAATATGTGAAACCAAAACACAGGCAATCATCAAATAATGACTTTTCTAGCCAGAGAAAGGAGGGGGATACAAATGCTGAATAAAAAACTTATAATTCCTCCCTTCGGTCACCGTACAGTGTGTATGCATCCATAATCAAGACATGACCTGCTGCCTTTACAAAGCAGGCTTTAGGAAGGATGGCAGGAGGCAGGACTAGGGAGCCACTGCCAGGTGCTTCAAAGGGGGTTTCACCTTTAGGCACTGAATAAAATTATGCTTCAGGAGCTGCACCCACATCCTTCAACAATGGGTCAACACATAGCTTGGCTACAGTGTCTGTCTTGGCTACAGAAGCTTTGTTAGCAACATTTTATTGTCTAATGACAGTGATCCCAAGCCGTCAAAACTCTCCTTACAGCTTCAGTTTTGAAACTGTACTGAAATTAGCACTGGAACCCTTTTTATTCAAGGCTGAATTTACATATTCTGCATTTAACTCTCCCTTGCTGGTGATGGCTGTCAGAGCCAATTTGGTTGCTGTCCTAAATGAACCAGGATCACAGAAACTGACCTTAAAAAGCCACTAACCTCTCCCAGGCATAGGATGTGGTTTTGGAGAACATAGAAAATTTGATATCTGTACTCTGTGTGAGTACATGTGTGCTAATTATATTGAAACAGGTGTAGTCAAGTGATATATAAAACAATACAGTCAAGCATATATGCCCTTTTGGGTAGCTAAAGATATACCAATACAAAACTGCTTGTATGAAAACAAGCAAACTATACCACAGCTTTATGTTATTTCCAGCTACCTTCCTTCGCAGCTTCTGACATATATGTGTTTAAATGAAAAGACTGTCTGAGAAAAATAAAACTGCCTTAGACTTCATATTCAATCTGATTCAGCATTATTTACAGGAAATTGTGTGTGGGTCCAGTGGGAAAATGTGGGACATCCTGACAGCTCTCACATGCCTTGGATTTTATGACATTGATCTCAGAGTATTGTTGTGGCTTTCCACACCAGCCCATTGGGTAGCAGGGGAGCAGTAGTTTGGCAAGTATAGGCAGCACAGACTTTCCAATGCAACACATTAGCTTTAGAAAGCATGTGCAGAGACTACTGGAAATGAACCAAAATGTTCTCCCTTTTAACTCCTGGTGCCATTTTAAATGTGACACCCTTTATTTTTGAGGCATCTCTTCCTTCTATTATGAAGAACTTAAGACTCATCTCTGACCATGCCATATATCTCATTGGAAGAGGAATCCTGCTTGTCATCACTAGCATATCCTTTTATTAGTTTATAGCTTTGTTTACAGGAAATTTATCTTACATATATCCCTCTTTTGCTCAGAAATCCCATGTGCAATCCTTGCAGAAATATTGAGTCCTCCGAGAAGGGATGCAGCAGTATCATTAGAGGATATTTTTACAAGACAGTTGGTACACTGTCTGGAAGGTAAATGTAGCAGATCTGGTTAGATGCATTTGGGACTTGCAGACTGAAGTTAATGTGTACAGCCAGCAGCACTCCTTGGCAGCTGATGTGTTTTCTTGTGTTTCAGAAGAGGATGACATCTGCAAGGGAGTATGAGTGTGACTCTGGTCAAAATTTGATTGGCAAAATACGTTGTGAGAGGCAAGCCTGTACTTGGGAGCAAGGGCACTCCAGCTCTAGAGATGCAGTAGGGATCGATCCTGCCCTATGCTTAAGCGCACTTTAGGAGCAGTAATTCATTTCAGTTCATTGGTTCCTCTTGTTGGTCAGGATGGATAGAAGGATGTGACTTCATTCACAGGTACCAAAGGATTTGACCTGCTCAAAATACATCATCTTGTCTTCACATTTGCATCAACTCTTGGTAAACTTTGGTGCCATTCTGACAACAACTGCCTCATAGTTAGATCTTTTAGGTCCCATTATGTGGCAAATGTTCTTATCTAAAATGTTTTTGTCATCTAAATGAGATGTTATGATTAATTCTGCTATTAATGTTTTTAAATGTGGAAAGTATAAAGATATGACAAATATTCAGAAGGATGGCTGGAAGAAATCGTATATGACTAAGAGGTTCTAGGGAGATTTAATATGTAATTTTTATTCTTGATTTCAGCAGGGATGACTGCAATTTTATAGCCTAGGTGGTTTTTTGTGGCTGTATAAACGCACTAGAGTTATTCAGCTGCATATTCAAAAGAAGAACTCATTTTAACACGGGGAGTTGCAGGTAAGAGCAAGACCCATTGAAGGACTTTGCAGACCTTGCCATGAGTTAGGTGGTTGAAGAAACCTGGACCACAGAGCACTGGTATGAGGTGCCTCTGCACCCAGTAGACTGCAAAGGACATGTGTCAAGGCCCACACAAGCCAACAAGCAAATCTTGAAATCTTCTTTAATTGTGTTCTAGAACTGCTCATAAATCTTCAGTCATGCAGAAACTTTGCTGATTCTAGCCCTCCGCTCAGGGAACTGTCTTGGTTTTATTCCTGTCAGATCATATGGCTGACAGTCCTGATCATGGATTCGGTGATTGCTAACAGCCAAAGATTGAACACAAGTATAGTTAATGTCCTTAACTCACCTGAATACCTTTCACAAGTCTTTTAAAGGTACAACTTTTCCACTGGGGTTATACTTAACTCCTTTTTGGTATTTGTTTGAAGGTGCCAAACAGAAGATTAGGGCTACTCAATCTAGAGGCATTTTCCCTGTTAACTCTAAGGAGATAGATGCTTCAAGGATCCTGGAAAATCTGGCTGAGAAGACAAGTAAACAGGGCTCCTGCCCAGCCAGCTTCCAGCATTCACTTCTTCCTTGCATCTTCCTGACTGAAACCTTCAAAGTCAGGCTCAGTGTGATCGCACAGCTGCTTGCACACACCATAACCATGCCCCAAAAGTATAAGACTGGAAGTCTTGCAGAATTTTCTTCATAAACAATGACGAGCCAGACATCAGCTTCAATGTTTCCTTCTGCTCCACTTTTCAAGCCTGAGGAGGGTGCCAGCTTGACTCAGGACCTGTGGCTGACTACAAACCCCCACACTCTGGTACACTGCTCTCCTGAAATGTTTTAAATACTGAAGCCTGTGCTTTAGTATGTTATTTATTACTAGACTTACAAGAATGTTGCAAAGGCTGAAAACAACATTTCTGTGGAAGTGTTTCCCCGTGTGCATGCTGAAGTCAGAAGAAAAAAAGAGAATGCCAAAGGGAGGTTAGAATGTCACACTTAATATGTTGAAGTAGAGAGCCGGTCCCTGAAAATCCTGAAATGTGAATTTCAGGGTCAACAGTCCTAACACTCCTCCTCAGCTTCCTCACCTCCTCCTCAAAGCTTGCCATCTTTAATCTGTTTTGAAAGCAAAGATTATACTCCTTAAATGTATATTGACAGATTTAGGGATAAGATCTTTCTAGTAAAAATACTTTCTTTGTGCAAGTGGAATCAACAGCCCTGACTATTCCCTGGAAAATGGTTTGATGGTTAGAGTTCACACTTAGATGAACTAGTTTGATGGTTAGAGTTTGCCCTTCTTTTGTTTTCTAGCTATCAGAGTAAAAATGAAAATGTCTTTTTTTTAACCCCCCCAAGGAAAATTTGAGGGAAAAACCCAGCATTCATATATATATATGTCACTTGTCTTATTTTTGTGGAGAGGCTTAGGGGAAGGGATTTTCTAAAGCAGCTTAACAGCTGCCATAGAAGCCCTACAGATACACTGCAAGATAAGAATGGTAAACTAAAGATATCAACAAAAATAGTCCAGAACAAAGGAAGAAAACACAGCTGATGTCTAAGCAGAGTGGAAAGAACTGAAACAAAAGAATGTGAGAGCAGGAAAAATATTTCTTCCAAAGCACAATGCATCTTATTCAGTTGAACCACTACTATGTCTTATTTAAGAAAGCAGTTATTTTTACCTTCTCCCCCTCTTTTGGCAAATCTAACTCTTAGGATAGAAATCAAATGGGGGAAGTTGAATATCCATGGCAAGCAGTAACAGCCGGTAAGCTAATCAACTGAGTCAAAGTTTCTGATAAAAATGTTCCTACATATACATTAGCTATAAATATATATAACAGGAAAACTAGTTTCAATGGCTGGCAGAGGTAGCAAGTAAAGTTAGGAGTGGTATTTCTAATCCATCTGTTCCAGCTAGGAAAAATATCCAAACTAGCTTTAAAAGAGTTGTCTGCAGCTGGGAGGGGATTCTCATCTTTAAGAAATGGAAGACATGAGGACGAGGATTTTGCTTTTGCTCTTGGGACCTTCAAGAAACATGACACTGCTGTGTCACTGATCAAGAAGGTGAATTATGAAAGTTGCTTTTTAAAATCTGGGTCTGCCAGTTTGTGTTGTTAGTCTCCCTTTCTAGAATACAGGTCCCCATGAGCAATGGCTCAGAGACATTCTTGTGCAAATTAACCATCAGTGGTATTGTGGAAGGAGATGGGTAAATGGGTTCTGTCATACCTGTGTTCACTGGGCCATAAAGAAAAGGGTGAAGAGACAAAACTATATAGAGAATTTATTCTTGTTTTTTATATAACACTTGATCTAAATCCTGCTAGAGCCACTGGAAATAGTTCTAACTGCAGGACTTAGATGTAAATATCTGTTTCATAACTGAGAATATTGGCTTGGAACATAGAAATCAATTCAGATTCAGGAATAAGATCTGATATAGGTTTGAAAGTGGCTTTGTAAAAATGAAAATATTTTTCTATTACAGGTCTGTACAAAACTATTGGGAGATAACAAAGAAAGGTGTAGCACCTTGAAGGGTTAAAAGAAAATAAAGCTCTTAAAACCCAGATGTTAAAAGGCCTTCATTACAGTCAGAGCTATTGTGAGATGTAGCATGTCTCTGTGTGTGTGAGGGAATAATTTTTTCTGTATTTTAACAGCTTACTATAAACTTTAGAGTGCCCATGTTACAATTTTTATCTGGGTTTATAAATAGAAATTATATCTAATTGAATTATACCGGAATAATTGCAATGGGAAAATGTTTTTTAAATAGAGAAAGTATGCACTCTTAGATTACATTGTGAATATCATGGTATATTAATTCAAGAGGGAAGTAAAGATTATAATATATAGTGCTTTATAGACCCTTATTCTTGCCATCCTTCATAAATTCATTTTCATGTGAATTGAAGTGGATTTGTTCTCATGAAAGTTTTTGCCTTTTATCAAAAAAAATTTTTGTCTACAAATTTTTTGTCTACAAATTATCATTTTTCAATATAAAAGGAACAGTCTTCCTACAGAGCTTATACGTGAAAGTATCTAAGCACAGGAGAGAAAAATAAAGAGGCTGAACACATGCAGAAGCACTTTGTTGCTCCTTCTTGGGTATTTTGAAATTCAATGAGCCTCAAATGCATATTCACCAGCCCCAGACAAGAGGATTCTGATTTCAGGCTGTTGACTGCCTGCTACGCGGATCCCTGCGCCTTCCTTTAAAACACTAATCGTGCAGGTCTTCGAGACAAGCTCTTGTCTGAGAGGGCTGATCTGCTCTCCACAAAGAGGCAGTGATGGTATTTCAGGCTTAGGCATGGAGTGAGCATCCTCAGCCTGGCTGTCCCTAGCCAGGAGGTGCAGGACATGGACTGTGCTTCACCTCTGGCACCGTTCACGCCGTTTGTGCCCCAGAGGTGCAGTATGGGGTGACTTAGAGAAGCGTCACGGCTGCTTCCCTTTTCAGACCCACAGGTCCAAGCAATGCCTCCTCCTCCTCCTCTCTTTGTGACTGGCGTCCTGAAAGCCATACTGATCCAACAGGATTAAACTGAAGATCTGTCTCTTATAAGGCATTTGTCTAAGGCTGAAGGCATTATAGGCTTTGTGTGCATTAGTACATTAACAGGGCCAGGCTGACCTCTGGCATGCACTCACCATCTGCTAAAAGGTTTGCACAGACTTTGGCCCAGTTCTGGCTTCGGTCAGCTAGTGCTTCCCAAACAGTCTCTGGACTTGAGGTGATTACCACAACCCAGAGACCACTCCCAAAGGGCCATGTCAATATATTAAATTGTATGCATAATAGTACATTAGTACATTATTTTTACCATATATAATATATGTAATAATTAAAATATATTTGTATAATGCATAAACATTTGTGTACTAGTTTAATAGAAATACTATTATTGTGGTGTAATATTATTAATAATTACTATATAGATAATGTTTATTAGATAGCTATAAAAATCTATCAATGTGTTAATAATAATAATATCTAATAATATGATAGTACATTAATGTTGGTCTCTGTGTAATGCTAATATAACTGCTTTGTTTAGGGGGAATCAGAGGGTTTAGCTGCATACCTGCTCTGTAGCATTTGTCTCAGAACCAAGGAAATGCTCCCATTTCATTTTACTTCCCATTAGAGATATGACCACTATGTCCAGCAAATGATCTGCAAAGAGAACAGTGGTTTCTAGACTGCTGTGGGTTATCTCTGTCTTCTGGAGACATCTGCCACAAACCATGTAGTGAAGCTAGAGATAAATGTGCTCAGTTTATGATAAAATCATGAACTCTGCTGTTATAATACCTGTAGCTAGCAATGACTTTTGGGGTCACTGGGGCATCTTCCTGCAGCCATGGGGGCCTGTACTCACCTTATTACTTCTTTTCTATTGGGATGCTTTTTCATCTGGTTTATCCTTTCTTTATATTATCATTTTAATTTTTAAGAGTGCAGTGAATAGGCAGCATTTCCATCTACAGACAAGAAATATGTGGCCTCATCAGCAACTCTGCTACGTCAGAATTTGCAGCGCTGCTAAGAATATCACACAGGGGTCCTTCTCAGATTCATAATCCACAGGAAAAGTAGGGCCAGAGAATGGTAGAACAGTCTGTTTCGTTGGCTTTCCTAAAATGTGCTTTAATCACTTCCCTTTATCAGGTCTATGCAGCCCCTGTTAGTTAGGAGAAATTAGCTGGAACTAATTTATAAGCAATGAGTAATAGGCAATTTATCCAGTAGCTTACAACTGTTGCCTGGATACAAATCTTTTCAAATGTTTTTATATACAAAATGCTTTGCAGCAATTTGTTTTGATGACAAATTGTCAAACAGAAAGCCAGGGCACATGACATTACTACCTTTACCTCCTTTATGATGCAAAGTACTGTGCCTGTGCTGCCACTGAATAGGTTTAATAAGGAACAATATCTTGTCAAGCCCTGTTTGGTGAGAGAACTCTGTATTTAGTTTTCATTTGCCTCTAGAGAGGCACAAATGAGAGTGCAAAGATCAGAATTTCATTTAATCAGATGACTAAATAGCAGCTGCTGCCACTTTTGCAAGGTAAAACATTGGAGAAAACTATTGTAAAATAGCCACAACCCCCCATTCTAATACACTGAGTTGATAAAAGGCATTCTCTGTCAGTCTTAAAAGTGGAACTGTTGGAATTGATTACAAGGATGTTGCAAATCTGTGAGTAGGAACCAAAAAAATTGCAAACCAGATTATGGTATACTCTGAAGAGTTTATACTCTGAAGTTTTCAACCAGCTTTTTCCTTGTTCTAAATATGCGTCTGCCTTGCCAAAATCAGTCTGTGTACAGATGTATGCAAATCAAACACTGGAATTCCCAAGGTGCATGCTAAGCTGCACCCACATGTCCAGCTGCTGAACTGTGTCCCAGAAACACAAGAGTCTGGTGGGAAACAAGGAAATCTCCTTTGCAGAGATTTTCTGCTCACTCTGATTACACCCACACTCTCCTTCTGGTAGAATGAGTAGTTTAATGAAACTGTAACAAATAAGGTCTTGAACTAGATCTATTCTATTTTTGTGACTGAAAAAAATTTAAAGAAGTGGAAAACAAAAGAAGTAGGAAAGCAACTCAGACATGAAAACAGCTGTAAAGCTTCTGTTGCATTTTTCCCTATTGATTTATCCCTTATGTTTTTTAAGCTTCATCAAAGAAAGGACACCAGAGTGTACTTTAAGAGTCTGGAACCCCTGGGTGAGGAACTTTTGGCAATTTGTACTGTTGTTCAGTTTCCCTTTCCCTGGCAGCTTCCCAAACAGAGCATAGGCAGGCTGGGCAGAATATGCTGGTTCCCATGCTTCTTCACACTACCCTAGCTAAAGATAATTTATGGCAGTTTATCAAGACTTTTTTTTTGTATTTTAGAAGTTTCTAACAACCACGAGTTTCCCTGTTAAAACCACTACTTAACATTTTTACAAACTCCAAGCAAGCAAACAAGGAAGCAAACATGCATGAGATAAAGTAAATTTTACCCACTGTATTACACTGCTTTCTTCTGTTGCCTTTGGCTCTGGTCTGCTTGCTATACATCTCCAGGCCTAAAAGATTCAGATAGTCACTGCCAAATCACTTTTGCCATAACTATGCCCTCTAAACTTCCCTCACCACCCCAGGTACGAGAATAGATATGATGCTCTGGAACTTGAGGGTCAGGCAAATGATAGTGAAGGTCTGTCAGGGGTTTGCCCAGAGCAAGTCAGTCACCTCTACACATATCCTTGAGCTCTATACAGTCAAAACAGCCCCTAATGTACAGAGCCACCCACTGCCTCTCCTTCCTCACCTGTCCCTTCTGGAGAGCTTGCAGCTGTCCATTGCAGAACAGTCCTTGACAATGAAGGAGTCCAGGAAAGCTGGATATACTTTCAGAAGGAAATATTAAAGATGCAGGAGCAGGCTATCCCTAGGTGCTGAAAGATGAGCCATTGGGACAGAAGACCAGCCTGGCTGAACAGAGAATTTTTGCTGGAACTCAGGTTAAAAAAGAGGGTTTATGATCTTTGGAAGAAGGGTCAGGAAACTCAGGAAGAGTACAAGGATGTAGTTAGATCAGATAGAGAGAAAATTAGGCAAAATCTCAGCTAGGATTCAATCTGGCCACTGCTATGAAAGGTAATAAAAAGTGTTTTTATAAATACATTAACAACAAAAAGAGAGCTGAGGAAAATCTCCATCTTTTATTGGATGTGAAGGGGAACATTGCCACCAAGTATAAATAAGATGTTGAGGTACTTAATGTCTTCTTTGCCTCTGTCTTTAACAGAAAGCATTAATATCCTGAGGGAAACCAGCCCCCTGAGCTGGCAGACAGGGAGCAGAACAGACCCCCTGCAATTCAGGAAGGAGTAGTTACGGACCTGCTGTACCACCTAGACACTCACAAGTCCAATGGGGCTGGATAGGATTCACCCAAGGGTACTGAGGGAGCTGGTGGGAGAGCTCACCAAACCACTTTCCATCATTTATCGTCAGTCCTGGTT
>VXBT01004357.1:418768-445528 GCA_013400235.1 Oriolus oriolus | reverse complement strand
GGGGGGGGGGGGTGGTCACAGATGCTGGGATATCTCGCTTATTGCAAAATGCAGTCAGTTTTGCATGGCTGATGAAAGTGCTGCTACTGAGCATAAAATATCCAGGACCTTGTTATAAAGGTTTTCCTTGGAATATAAATCCTTGAAATATTTGAGTATATGTTCAGCACAACCTCCTCTGTCTCCAGAAATGCAGCCGGCAGTGTATTTCCCCTAACACATGTGGGAGAAACAGCAGAAAGCAGTTTTCTGTGGTGGTGGCTTTTTTGCAAATGATGCTGTAGAAGCATTTTTACCTGCTTACCTCACCTTCTGTTTTGCCAAATAAATCTAGTTTGTCAATCACTTGGGTGGTGACTGCTACTGTTTAATTACTGAGCAAAGAGTAACTTTCTTATTGTAATTTGAAGTTAAGGAAGTGTCTGCTGTGCCTCCCTTTCAAGAATGGTGGATCAAAGGCAGCACCTGCTTCGCACCTGTCATCACTTCAGAGCGTCAAAGAAAGTGCTCCTTGAAACTACAATCTTTGGCCCTATCTCTTTTATGTAAGATATGGTTTCCACAGCTTGAAATGAACACTCACCTCAAATCTGAAAAATACTTATCCATACTTCTAAATGTGACAACATAGGACATTATATTGAAAGAATAAATGTTATGGCTAAAGTAAACTATTCAAAAAGAATCTTGAAGATCATTTAATATTGTATAAACCAATGACTAAAAATTTAAAGGTGAGATATTTAGATGCAAAGCAGATGTCCAATCCTTTCCTTCAAGTGGCAAAAACTTCTGGTGAGTGATCAGACAGGAAAATGAAGGGAATAATAAATAAAAAAAAAACTCCATTGATTTTATTTTTTGTGTTGTTCCAATTTTGTAAGATCCTTTAAAGCACAATATTTAAAGTAAAGAATGAAGAAAATAAGAATAACCGAGTATGAGAGAGACACAAACTGCGCTGAAGAATGCTGAGAGCTAAAAGGTAGGTGGCTCAGAGGGTCTGCTGCCTGTGCACTGTGCTGCCTGGAGTACACTGCCCTGTTGGACCACATCCTGCCGCTGATGGATCCATGGAGAGACCCCCTCCAGGCACATGGGAGCAGGGCTGTTTGCTGCTGAAAGCTAGTGAAGGTTGTACTGAGATTATGAAGCCATTCAGGAGTGGAGAAGGGTCTGGAGGGAATCTGTCACACTGCCACTTGCCTCCATGCCCAGCACAGCTGGCTCTGGTGGATGGTCAAATGATGCCTACTGATGCAAGCTTTTCTGGCTGGTTTTGCAGATTGGGGTTGGAAGGTAAAAGAAGGCGGTGATCCCCTTCTTATGAGAATAGTTTCATTTTCTTTATGTCTGTAATTGATCCTCAAGACTATTGTCACTTTTTGGTAAAGCAGACTTTAGGGGCTACTTTCTTCCCTGAGAATGACTGATTTATGGTCTGTATTAGCACTGTTTCACATTCAGAAAGAAAGGATAAGCTTTTGTCCTGAAGAAATTGAATATTATCACAAAAATTATTTTGATTAGCTAATAGTGTTTGATATCTTCCAATTTAATGACAGAAAAGTAAGTGAGAAGCAAAAGTAAGTGAAAACACAACTTGGAATTTACAAGTGACTGTAGGAAACTCCAAATGATACTTCAGTTCACTGAGTTTGCTTCCTGGAAGTAAAATATACATGGGAAATTGACAAGAGTGTATCCTGTGAGAGACAGAAAACCTTAATCCTAATGGCTGTGTGTTACCCTTCCATGGAAAGTACTGAAGCAGACTACATAGTTATGAGCTAATTAATGTTCAGTTTCATAGCACCATTTTTTCCTCTGCCTGTTCTTGATTCAAGTTTTGAGCAATAATTGATTTGCCAGTTTAAAGACTTTATGACAATACAACTGGTTTAGAGCTGTGCACACAACACTTTTCCCCCATATTCTAAAGCATGCAAGATCAAGACAAAAATTTTATTCCTGTGAAAAATAAAGCTGTGTTTTATAGCTCCTTAACAAAGCATCTTCAGAATCATTGCTATCATACACACATATAAAAGAAGTTAAATTTTTCTTATTAAAAAGCATGGAAGACATGGCAAATGCCCCCAAGTTTTGTCCTACAAAGATTCTTTCAAAGGTTGCATGCATTGTCATGAATAGTGCCATTGTAGTAATCCTTAAATGTATTTAACAATGCACTATTAATAATTATTAACTTCAAGGTATGCAAAGTTCTTTTAGGTTCCCTACATTTGAATAATAATTTAGAAGTTACTACAAAATTACCATAAATCAATGTCAGGACATCAGATGATTGTAGCAGCTCAGGCCAAAGGTCCACTTAGCCTGGCATTCTGTCTCAACAAGGGTCAAAAGCACAAGAACATGGCAAGTGTAGATGACACTTCCTACCCTCCTGGATGTATTTTGCTTACTTAGTGAGTTCAAGCAGTAGAAGGTGCCCAGACAGTGCCTTTCCAACTCATCATCCCACTCCTCCTGAGCCAAGTTGACTGCTTGTACCCACAGTGCCCTCTGGCCAAGTCTCATGAAACTCCCTGTTCTAAAAAAGCTCTGCCTCATTGCATGAAGCACTACATTTGATTAGTTCAAACATTTGTAAGGTATGGAGAGGAATGCCTGCTCTACAGAAAATTTAATGGAAAAATGTCACTAAATCCTTTCCTCCGTAGTATGTGTTTTGTTGTTACTGAAGTCTGGATGGTGCGACACCTGCAAGATGGAAACCTGTCACACACTGCAGGGTTTTCAACCAGTTCAGTATATGTCTCCATGGCTGACATAAAATCTGAGCAGCCCCCACTTTTCAAAAGAACAAACAAATGGTCCAGGTTAAACACAAGAGCAAGGCTTGACCCATGTGGAAAAAACACATATGGCATATTACACCACCTGGAGAAGGTCTCCATGAGTGGTCTTCTCCCTTCCATGTACAGATGGATCCCTCTGTGGCTTCTGCTGGGCAGATTCTGCTGCCAGCAAATGCTGGGGCTTTTCAGGGGTGGGGAAATCCTGGGTGCTGGAATTAATACAAAATCTAATAAAATGCTACAAAACACCCTTTTTTAATGTGGATAGCACTTTAGATCTACAAACCCTCATTTCAGAAAGTTGTTATTCTTTGGTCATGAGGTTCAGATGCAAGAGGAAGGACTCAGCAGCCCGTGGAGCTGTTGTTGTACTGGGAAATTACAAAGCAGTCAGCAGACATCTTGGCACACACAAGTTCTTCTGAAGGTGGCAGCTGCTGTAGTCTGATTAGGAGCCATGAAAGTGGTTGGTTGTAAGCCAGATTGATAAATAAAGTAACTCTTTCAATAACAAATCTGCCTTTAGATGTTAGAATGAAAATATATTCCATAAACTCTTGTTTATTTTCTAGTCTTTCAGCATGTGTGTTAGACTAAGACAAAAGTAAGACCCCATAATGCAGAAAAATTCTACCTGAATGTAGCACGGTTTTTTTAGGAACAATGAGACAAAGAAATAAATTAGTTAAAACTGTAGAATGAGATCAGAATGACTTTGGTTCAGGTGGTTGAAAGTGATCTTCATTTCCCCTCAGTTCTAAAAAATATTGCTGGCTGTCAGCAGTGTCCAAAACTGTTTTGATTTGCTTTCTGGCTAATCTGGGCTGCTGAACAGCATGTTTGATTCTCAAATCAGAATTATCATCTTTCTGGTTACAGTGGTTTTATAGGACTCTCCAGGTTGCCTATAGGAGCTGTAAAAGCTGAGCATGCTAAAGAATGGTTCCCCTAATCTCTGGCACACAAAGGATTTTATGAAGGGATAACACTGACTTCAAAGATAAGCAAGTTGCTACAAAAATTAAATCCCATTCAGCATGATGACAGTTGTGGAAACCAAGTAAGAAGATTAGTTGAAAATGTAGTAGCCAGAAGTCTTAGCAAGACAGCAGCTCCTAATCAATCCTGGAAAACATTTTGAGATGGTGGAGAAAATAAAAGGGCATTCCCAAGCTACCCCTCCACATGGTATAAACTTTATTTACACTTAAATGGCAATGACAAAGAATAGAGGAAAACATTAGAAAATAAGTGAAATTTTACAGGAGGGGCCAAGATATCTGCAAGGCAATTTGTTCTCAGTGAAAATTCAGCCAAAAGAGACCACATAATTAGTGCCCACTGAAACACCATTTTGCAAACCATCTCCCAGGGGTTTGCAAATTGTCAAAAGCTAACCCCTAGCCACATCAGCCTGGTACAGATCTGCTGGAGCTGGTAAGCTCCTCTCTGCTCCTTATGCCTGAGTATTACCATGCTGTGCTGATGAGCTTGGCAGCTGCTCACTTGGCTATTGTGGTGTGCTGCTGGTACTGATGTCTGAGGGGAGCTGCTCAAGCAGAAAGGCTCTTTGTGTGGAAAATAGTGTCTGTCTGCAGCCTACCAGACTGTGTAGGGGCACCTCAGGCTGTCAAATGAGACAGTTTGCATATTGTAATAGCCGTGCTGCTAAAAGCAGAGGTTTCCTTCAGAATCAAGTGTTCAAAGATATTAATAGTTGTGAGTGTGTGACCCAGTGAAATAACTGGAATGGCATATGGGAAATAAGATGATTTATCAATGACAAGATGTTTCGTTCTCTGTCATTTAAGTTCTCTGTTATGTTTCAATCATTCCTGGGCAAACAGTGTGCCAATTAGTTCAGCTTCCCTGAGGAAAGGATCTGACACTTTTTTCATCCCCAGAGAACATGTTTTCACACTTTTAATCAGAATATGCTGAGACTGCCTCAAATCATAGGAGTATGTCAAAATCCATAATAAAGCCCATAAAGTGGTACTCCCAGGGTGTCTTTCTGGTTTTATATTTCTTGGTGTTTTTACCTTTAAGGAAACAAACTTAAACCTGTACAGAAATATATATATCCAGATATACTTATAAATGATTGGTGAGGATTTTGGTGACTGACTTCTGAGCCTGATTTCAGACACTGGCCAATAAAGGAGTTTAGAGGCAACTGGCAGCCCTGGGGGATGCTATCAGAAGTAGGAATGACCTTGTTTATTCCTAAGCATATAAACTGATATCCAGGCCCCTTTTCACTCTCCCATTGATATTTCTCATTAGGACCAGCAGCACAATCTGAAAACAAAGCAGGGCTTAGTGTGGGAGGATTATGCTCTTCCACTGCCACTGATTCAAATGGATGTTCCTGGACTTCCCTTAATCACTCTGGAGTGTCTCCAGTGCCATTGTAACTTCAAAGCCTGCAAGAGACTCTGCTGCCCCCTTGTTTTCCAGCCTTTCACCTACTATTTCTTGCTAAATATGACAATGGGAAGGTTGATAAAGGTATTGTAAAAATATTATAAGGTATCTATGTGTTAGCAAAAATAAAGTAGTTAACACCAAAGTATTTTCTCTAATTCTGAGAAGCTGTGTCAAAGAATAGAGCACATTTTCTCCTTGCATTTTCCCCTAGCTGGAAAAGGTACAGCACAGTGAATTGTCTCCATTGATTCTGATGTTTTACATCATGATGATTCTCTTTCCATTCAGCAAACGCAGAGCTCTGCAGGCCATCTTAAAATCAAAATGGCTTTTTTGCATCCTCAGAGTACCACTGGGGCATGGATAGGAATCACTGTCATTCTTGTTCCATCTTTTTTTTTTCCCTTGATGACAAATTCTCACCAGTAGGAAAACCAAAGGAAAAACTACTACTACTACTGCTGCTACTACAAAAGTAATTTAAAGGGCTTCCACCATAAAAGAATGCCTGCCTGGTCTGTAGATTCTCGTGTGAGCACAAGCACATCTTTGTGCCAGTATTACATTCAGAAATTATCACTGGGAACAATTGCCTTTTGTTTCAGGCAGTGTTTGTTGGTAGAACAGAGAGTGTTTCAGAGTGGTGCTGTGGGCCATGCCACTACCAGGACCCTCGTCCTCTCCCTGCTCCTGGCAGGGAGCTGCCCAGATCAGAGAATCCAAGAGCTGCAGTGCTGGGAGGGCAGGGGCTGCTGTGAGAGGGAATGACAGTAAAAGAACTCCAGAGCCCTGCTAGAATCAGCTTTATAGGATTTTGTGCTTTTGTGATTTGTGCCTGGATACTCAGCTGGGTCTAGAGCTTCGAAGAAGTCTTTCCTCAGCTTTCCCAAGGCCATTCACATCGCTGTCTGGTTCTAGATCTATACAATAGGGGTGGTAAAATAATCTTTCTTTCACTTTTTAGTTGATTTTTCAATTAGATTCAGAACTGGGTGTGTTTGCAGGGTCCATCACCCCTGAGCCATGTTCCCTTCATAGTAGCAGTGGAAATGTAGCCAGTGAGCAGTCCTGTTGCAATTGTGATGGGTCATGGGAGATGGAATGTGGGTCAAAGTTTGACATTTTGTGTTAGTTTGGCCCTCACTCGCTCTCAAACTACTTTAAAAGTATTTTTATAGCATGTTTTATAGCTCCTTCAGGATCACGAGTTAGTTCCTCTTCTCTTATATTTTTCATACTAGATTTATGTTTTGGCTCGAATCTAAAAAAATGTATTCAGTTACAAAGCTTTTCGTCAGTTTTAAAAGCATTGCTCTGCTTTGCATCAAATATTTAGAACAGAAACATGATATGTATGGAATTAAATAATCTGAATATTTATCGCTAATGATTACATTTGGAAGAACAATATTGACCACGTAGGAGTTTTGAATAAAGACAAAGTGCGATGCCAAAGGCACGTTGTACATGTGATTTGGTGAAGCTGCTCTAAAGGTAAGCAGTTAGCAATAAAGGAATAATGTAGCTTGCAAGTGGTACAAGGCATGTGGGCCATCTTTGCCAGGATTCCTGTTCTTATAGAGCTGCATTTTGCTTATGGTATTTGTGGTAGGTTGCTGTTGTCATGTTTCAAATTACTCAAACATTTTCACTCTGGAGGGGAAGGTTTGCATTTCTTCCTTTGGGACCTACTTTACAGTGACTTTTTTTCAACATCAGATGTGAAACTAAACTCGACAGAGAGCAAATATTTGTCCTTCGTTGGGGTTGCTCTGAAGCCCTTTGCAACACGGAGAGATCACTCTTGGCTGGGAGGCAGTTCTGGGCCATCCTGGCTGACTTCACTGTGAATTTCATTTCGTGCAGGCTCTGATATATTTGAGGGAGAAGAAAGAGTAGCATTTTTCAGAGCAAGCATTGAGTATATTGAGGCCAGTTCTTTTGTTATTTCAGATCTGCATACATTTCATGAGTGTAGTGCTTGAGTGCTTTGTTATTACACCATGCCAGGTGACAACGGTATCAATCATGTCTTTTAGCATTCGTAGCATCTTCCCAGCCCTGAGTCTGTATAAATTGTCACCTCCTCTTAGCAGCTACTGCTGTCCCTTTCAGGGTCTGGTTGTGAGGAAGAGGTGTGCCTGGGGTGCGTGCTGTGTCTCCAGGCCACTGGCACAGCCTGTCAGCCTTGGCACACCACTTCCTGCCTCTGGCCAAGTGTCTTGGATCTGCAGAGAATAAAAAAGATTAGTGGCATGATTTGTAAAGGCAGCCTGATGTGTAACACCTACACACCTTTAAAATGCAACCTTTAGTCTTTATCTTCTTCTTAAGGAATAGAAATACTTGAGGCAAGTGCAACAATATGAAAAGCTATATGTTTGGAATTACCTGCATCTTGCCCTGAGAAAGGAGGCTGGAGGAAAGTGCAGAGCAAATTTGTAGTCTTTGTTCTGCATAAGGGACCGGTTAGAGGGCCATGCATTAGGAACTTCAGTGATAAGTGTCTTACATCTGACTGGGTCTCCGGTGAGTCTTCACATTTTTTGTGGGATCTAACACAGGGCTGCCTGCCTGAGCCTGGCTCAGGGAATTTCTTTCATAGCAGAAATGGACTTTTGCTGTAAAGGACAGCAAATGGTCAGTGTGGAGAACAAAGAATATCAGGGTTGATTTAAATTTTTAAAATTCATGACTCTACCTTTGTTTATGGCCTTTACTCATATCCCTTGAAAAACATAAACCTTTTGTGAAGAAAATCAAAATGAACAGTCACTTAATTCTTTTAATGTCCCTGCATATCTGAAATGTTATTTGCTTCCACGTTTTCTCTGGAGAGCTGCAGAAACATGGCTGTTGTGCAGGTGTCAGCATTCATTTAAAATTGTTGATTCCCAGTTACAGCTTTTGAGGAAGATAACTTGTTTCTGTTTCAAAATCCATCAATTTGCTCATTAGAAAGCAGTAAGGGGCATTTCCCAGAAGGTTATTGATCGTGTCAAATGTAAAATACTGATGTCAAATACTGCAGTTTTAGAGACTGTCCTGAAGGAAAAGGCAGGACATATTATTCTGTCATAAAATATTTCATTACTGCTTCATGTTCTATTGTTTACAAACTGTTGTAGAAACCATAAACTGTGTTTTTACAATAAATGCTGGGAACAAAGAATGTGTTGCTTTTCATGCTTAGAGGAAGAAAATTGTAATGTATCTGGGACTTGTTCTAGCAACTTTATTAAAATATCTTCTTGCTTTTTAAAGCAAGTACAGTATCTTGAGGGTTTTTGGGGTATGCATGTGCGTGTGATAGAGTAAAAGTTGTCTGCCTCTGTATCAGTTACCATCACTTCAGCATAGTGTTCATATCAATGCATGACACTCACAGCGTCACTTCACCTGCAATTAAACTTGTTAAAAGCTCATACTTTCAACTGTTCTTAAGCATACTTATTTAAAACCCAAAGCAAAACTTTCATTTCTAGCTAAAACATAATTTGAAAGGCTTACAATATTTCTTTAACTGTCAGATTGTTTTTTTCCTGTGGTGAGTAACTACAAAATTAAACAAACCTGCAGGTGTTTAGAACAGGCAGTTGTCACAGTGACTCCCAAAAGCTTTCCATCTTTTATGTCTCTTATGCTGGGGATTAGATTAATGATTTTCACTATTATATTATCTATGCAGCTGTTGATAGAAAAGGGAAATATGGGAATTTTTTAAAATCTGTATTTGACAAAGAAATAGATCAAATAATTAGAAAAGATCCATAGCTGTGTTTTAGTATTGCATTCTTTGCCTTTTTTCTTCCATTTCCATATATTATCTGCTGTCGACAATAAGGGAGCTGGAGCTGCAGACCCCCACAGGGACAGATTATTTTAAGCAAAATCCTTTCAGACATAATGGAGAGTTAATTTTGAATAAAGTAGATTAAAAAGCTATTCTCATTGAAAAAGACAACACCTAACATATTTACATTAGCTGGTGGAAGATAATTCACCTTACCAGTCAGGGTGCAGTCAAAAGAAGCTGAGGATTTCAGTGCAATAAGACATGGGCATATCCACACCCCACAATTTTAACATGTGAGCTTGTGGGAAAACAAAGGGACGTAGGCTGTAAGCAATGCCTGCTACAAGCAGCAGGCACCTGGCAGCCTGATGAGGGATTTTGCAATAGGAAGTTGTGTTCTTGAAGTCCTGAAATGAGATCGGTGTAAAAGGTAAGCAAAAAACCCAAATAAAGGTAAACAAAGAATCTCTGCAATCCTTCAGTACACACCAAACCCCATTGATAAAGCTGTAAATTCATTTCAGATGTTAAATACAGAATAAAATTTATTGAAATCTCACAAAATGGATACTCGAAGAAGCAAATTTATGGTTTTGATGTGAAAGATGTAAAATACAATTTCATTTGGATTTATGACTCTGATATCATTATGGTGATTTATATGTTTAAAAGCCGTGAAATTAGTCATCTCAAATGAAACTGTTGCTGAGTTCATATTTCTGTAGCAAGTCTCAGGTAAACATCAGCGTATAATACATTTTTAAGTAAAAATCTAACTGGTATTTGTTATTGCTTCTAATTAATGTCCATAAATGAAACGTAGTTTCATGGTCATTATCTGTATTTTTTTTTCCTTGCAGGATTTCCTACCCCATTAAATCTCATAGCCTTGGATTACTGGTTCCTTTCACTACATTAAGGGGGAGGAAATAAAAGAATATAAGCCAGCATCAGTCCAGGTTTTACTTCTTCGTCAAGTCCCTGCTGGAGGTCTGAGCTGTGATTCAGCTCAAAGCAGGTGTCCTCTGAGCCAGCCAAACCTGGAATATGTGCTGTCCTCTCAGTGGGAAAACACAGTGTTTCTGTGCCAGGTGGGAAGTTGAGCTTGTTAGAGGGGAGTCCCCCCGGTTCTTAAGGGACTACACAGATAACTGAACCTCAGAGAGGGGCTGCTGCGCTGCCAGTGAGGTGTGGATGCCTTTCTACAGACGCTGGTTGTGGCTCTGGCTTGAAAAGAGTCTGCTGTTGTACTCACCCTTATCTGGTGGCAGCAGAACATTCACCATTTCCTGAAAACACCCTGTCAGTCTGCTGGAGCCAGCCCTGGGGAGCTTAATTCAGTGTTGTGAGAGTATTCATGGTCTGTCAGTGTGCATTGAGGCAATATGGGGCTGTCGCTCCGTGTCATGGCTCAACCCCAGCCAGCAGCTAAGTACCATGAAGCTGCTCGCTCACTCCCCCGACTCCCTGCAGGATGGGAGAGATAACTGGGAAAAAAAAAGGTAAAACCTGTGGGCTGAGATAAGAACAGTTTAATATTTGAAATAAAATATAATATAATAATAATAATAATTTTATTAAAAATGGAAATTAAAAAAGAAAGAGAGAGGGAAATAAAATCCAAGAAAGGCAAATAATGTGCAATCCAATTGCTCACCACCTGCTGACTGATGCCCAGCCCATCGCTGAGCACTGATCTGCAGCTCCTGGCCAGCTTCCCCCAGTTTATAAACTGGACATGATATTCTGTGGTATGGAATATCCCTTTGGCCAGTTTGGGTGAGCTGTCCTGGCCATGCTCCCTCCCAGCTTCTTGTGCAGTTCCTCCCTGGCAGAGCATGGGAAACTGGAAACTCCTTGACTTGGGGTAAGCACTACTTAGCAACAACCTAAACACCACTGTATTATCAACGTTATTCTCATAATGAATCCAAAAAACTACAGCACTGTACCAGCTACTAAGAAGAAAATTAACTCTAGTCCAGCCAAAAAAAAGGACACTCTGTAACTACGCTCCAGACAGAGTCTGCTCTACATGGTACAGGATTTCTCACCACATAAAACACTGAATAAAGAAATTCGATGTAAGATTAATAACAGCTGCTGCTAAGTATAAGATCTAAAGGGCTTTATATATTTTTCTTGCTGTGAAACTATCTCTCACATGTCTTTATTATCTCCAGACAGTAGCTATTCTTGTCACTGAGAGCTCCTAAAGCCTAGTGGCTTCACAGTGTATTGACTCAGAACGAAGGTCAGACTGGTATTTGTGGTCTATAATGTGCTTACCCAAGCAGACATAGCTGTAAAAGACCTCCTTGTGGTGTTTGCTGCCACTTCAGAGAGAAGCTATAGCAGCGACAAGTTTGCTTTCAGGCCCGAGGGGCTGTAAGAGGTCAAACGTGTCTGACTGCAACCAGTCTGTATTATTAATGGAGGAGTGCAGAGCTCTTACGGCTGATGTGCACCTTGTGAGGATGTTCTGCAGCACCAAGACTTGTGCCTTTGACGTACTTTGACTAAGGCAGGCACCTGGTGAATTAGTTTTCCTACTTGTACAAATTTCTTACAGAGATAGAGGTGTCTTTCAAAATCTTCAGGAGAAGAATCTATACAAATTAAATATCTGAGCAAAATCTCTTCTAGAATGTCAAAAGTTCTTCATCTTTTCACTGGCTGTACGGGAAACTGAGGCACATTTGGAAGGATTGTCATGCCCAACTCCTTCATGTTAGACTTTATGCTTTCTAACTAGTCCCTGTCTGAGAAGTAAAAGTGATTTACCTTTGGAAACATGTGAGATTTATATTAGGGAACGTCAGGTATTTATAATATATATATATATATCTAAATCTGAAAAAACTGTATAGAGCATTCCCCTGGCTATACTCAGTAGATGAACAGAAGTTTTGTTAGCCAATTTCTTCTTCGTATCAAATATTGCTTAACTGTGTTGCGCCTTGTGGTGGACACATACAGAGTCAGGTGAGATGATTTCTTTCAGGAGGCTGTGGTGGAGGGGCTGACCACCACTTGCTGACTACTCAGAGAAACTGCAACATGTGGCTTCTCCAGCCTTGAGGATCATTTATGCCTCTGAAGCCAATGGTTGCCTTGATACATCTCCCTTCACTAATCTGGTTTTGCAATGCCACTGCTGCTGCCCCTTTCCTTTAATTCAGAAAATCACACGTGTACATCCTGTACTGTAATGCCCAAATATCTCTTAGTATTTTGCAAGTAACACTGAAAAAAGGAAGAAGAAACTTGCTTGAATGTGTACGGCCTGTTCTGATCCTCTCAAATTGTATATTCTCAGCAAAATTTGTGGCATTTAAGAGGGGATTATGCCACACATGAGCTGTTGTGCACATATCTTCCCAGTCTCAAAAGCACGGCTGCAGTACTTGAGCAGCAAACCAGACACCCCTGATGAAGGGTGTGATTAAACACTCACACTATTATCCTGATTAATATGCAAATAAGCAATGCAATACTGTTTACAGGATTTGAACAGTAATCACTGACCCACTTCAACAAATGAGGAATGCAATCATGCTCCATGTAAGGACAGTGAATACATTTCTTCTTGCCATTCATTTGAGCAGAAGGCTCTCGAATTTAATGTTTTATGTTCAGAATATAAATGAGTTTCATCGCATGTGAAGCTTTATTTCTGTAAGATTGAAGAGGATTAGTCACACTGTTTTGTTCATATACTACCCCTCTGTATTAAAGATACATTTGAAATGTAAAGATACATCTGAAATAAGGAAAAAAAAACCCCAAACCCCGCATAGTTAATCTGTTTGCATATGTTTAATCAACAACAGAATAAAAATAAAATGCACGTCTTTGGTTTGATTTCGACAGCGTGATCCAGTAGCACCACCTGCTGCTTACAGGGAGCACTGCTGCTTCAGTTAGATGCAGTATATACTATTTTTATATAGAAATGTACATATATTCCATAAGCATCTCTACGATTTAACCTTTTTGAATGGCTATGAAAAGGCTTCTAAATTGCTTTTGTGCTCTCAGAAATGTCAGTACGGGTGTCCTTTACAGGAAAGGTAGGTGTTTAAACAGTGACAGACATTTGCAATGTACCCCATAATATTTAACAGTGCCAAGAGATATGTTTACTGGAAAAATGTCTGTTTAGATGAAAAGAAACTCTTACTGTTTTCTTTGTGGAAAGTATTTTGGCTGAAACTCATATCTTGGCAGCAGTAAATGGTCTGGTAAATAAGAAAGCCATTACACTGGTTCCAGTAAAGGAGAAAATAGAACAGTGATATTTTTATAAGTGGGAATAAAATTCTAAAGCATTTACAGAGATCCACTTGAGGCTGTGGGAATTTAAATTAGCTCATGTTAGTAAGTCAGAAAACTGTCTCATAAATGAACAAAGGATAATATATTTTTTTTGTCCAAATCTAAGCTCATTTTTAAGTAATTAATGAGCATATAATTTTCCCTTTTCTCTTTCTTTTTTTCTCTTCCCTCTTGCCTCAGTGTTGGTAATTCATGCCTTCCAGTGCATTACTTGGTTTTCTCTGCAACTTTGAGCTGTGCCTGGCATTGGGAACCCAACGAGGGACAGCACCTGCAACTGGCACTGCATCAGCAGTGCAGAGATGCCCCACAGGAGAGTGCTTCTGCCAGTGCCATTGTCAAAGCCCTCTCCTTCCTCCCTGTCCCCTGAGCATCTCCCAAGGCCCCAGAGTGCAGGCGCTGTTTCCCCTCCAGCCATACAACACGGGAAGAGGCTTCCTGCTTGTGGAATTTATGGAGAGGAGCCAAGTCATTCACCTATGTCTTAGGCCTTTCCTCAAGGTTGGATGTGGAATTTGTCTAGTTCTGCCTGGGTGGTTAAAAAATTCATTTTGCTGTTCACAGTGTCTCCTGGGCTGCTCAGAAAGGAGGTGGTGCCTATTGGAGGTCTTTTGTGGTGCCTATTACTGTGCAGATGCCAACTCTCACGAAAGCAGGCTCTGGGTCTCATTGCCCTGCTGTCATTATGAGTAACACTTTTAAGTCTTAAAGACTTTAAGAAGTCTAGGAACAAGGGAATTTCACCACTTTTTCAGTGGGTTTAGAAATAACATGTTCTACCAAGCAGTCTCTACCACTACCATTGACATAATTGACTAATTATGGCTGTAGGAGTCCATGGAGCATGAGCCCTGGCCTGGTGATGTGATGGGGTCCCTGGTGATGTGATGGGGGCCTTGGGTATGTGATGGGGGCCTTGGGTATGTGATGGGGGCCCTGGGTGTGTGATGGGGGCCCTGGGTGTTAGACCACCTCTCTGTGACAGGGAAAGACTGGGCTAGGCTCTCCTAGTGCTTTGCTGAGGCAGCACTGGATACAGGCTGAAGTGCAGGACATGGATTTGCAGGTATGACATTAACCTGCAGTTCAGTGGCATTATCCAGGGACAGGAGGCATCAAGTCGTGCATAAGGCAGTCAGGAACAAAGTGTGTGTCATGGTTAAACCGCAGTCAGAAACTAAGTAAGCCTCATGCTGCCACTTGCACATTCTTCCTGGTGGGATAGGGAGAGAGAATCAGAAGAGTAAAAGTGAAGGAATTTGTGGGTTGACATAAAGACAATTTAACAGGGATAGCAAAAGCTATACATGCAAGCAAAGCAAAAAACAGAAGTCATTCACCATTTCCCATAGGCAGGCAGAGAGAGTTTAAGTGGCAAGTGGTGTAAGTGGAATAATTACAACTTCACTGTGGTAAAAAGACAGAAAAAAGACCAAAGACATTGAATGAGAGGTCTAGACAGACTTCTAATGAATGCTTGTGATGCATGCAAGAGTGGAGTCAATATTTGCACCACTGATGCAAGAAAGCACAGAAGAGGATACTTTTTAGCCTGAGAGGAATAACAAAATCCCCTGCAGCTGTTCCTGCATTCAGAATGAGAGAGAAATTTCACAGAATGAGAGAGGTAAATTCAGAAGATGGAAAACCATGGGAAATGGACACCAGTTTATTCCAGATGGAACTCCACTGCTTGTAGGTAAGTTTAATAAAACTGGTGGAATTTAAATAAAGACCCAGGAGAAAGCAAATTCCAAATTTCTATTGCAGCCAGTGGACAGTGGAAAAGAAAGAGAGCTGAACAATTCAAGAGGTGACTTAAGAAAACAGATGACGTATTTAATATGTACTGCTGAAGTAATTAGTTACATCAGTGGAAGTGGAAAGTCAAAAGATTTTTAAAAAAATTGATGCAAATGAAAAGTTATTGAAAAGATAAATGTGAACATTTGACTTGGATCAAGGTAAGTCCAGTACATTACAGAAGGAATGATGATAATTCAGTGTACTACTTGGATGCAGGGCTGCACCTGTACAGAAGCAGTTTCCACTGGATCTTAAGGAGTAATATATAGCACAAGTGCCCATAAAGTTTACTGAAATAAAATTGTGTGTAGGGCTGCAGTTTATGATTAGGAAACACTGAAAATGCAATGCACATGTAGCATCTGATTCAGAGGGGTTTGTTGATCCTCAACATGCTATTTCTCCTTCCTTGTAATAATTAGCCCGCGTAATTCAGGGTTAATGTATAATTGAAGCAAAGGACCCAGACATATCTTCCTGTCAGCAGCAACAGCCAACTATAATGCTAAATATTTTTAAATAAATACATCCACCCTGCGCCTATTGGTCCAAAACACAATCTGAAAGGGAAATTTGTAGACCTGGTGAGAGGCTTGCAGAGTTACTGGTTTTTTCTGCTATAATCCAGGACAGATGGAGTTCATTTCCCCACAGCAGCCCTCACAGTGCTGCGCTGTGCACGGGCAACTGGAAAGGTGCTGATAACACACCAGTGTTTTGGCTGCAGCTGAGCAGCACTGGCACAGCAACAGCGCTGTCTCCCCAACTTCCTGGCTGGGGGTGGGCAAGATCCCAGGAGGGGACACAGCCAGGACAGCTAACCAAGTGGACCAAAGGGATATTCCACACCATATGGTGTCAGCTCAGATATAAAAGCTAAGGGAAGGAAGAGGAAGGAGGGGAATTGCTTGTTTACAATATTTGCCTTTCAGAGCAACTGCTATGTGTGCTGAAGGGCTGCTTCCCGGGCAGTGGCTGAATGTCATTGCCAATGTGAAGCAGAGAATTAACCCTTGTTTTTCTTTTGCTTTGCTTGTGTGCGTGCAAACTTTCACTTTTGCTTTAGTAAACTGCCTTATCTCAACCTGAGAGTTGCTTTACATCTTATTTTCCCTCCCCTGTCCAGCTGGGAAGGGGAGTGATAAAGCAGCTTGGTGGATACCTGGCATCCAGCCAAAGTCAACACATGTAAGTCCCAAAAAACTCTGTAAAAGAAAGGAAAATTGAGCATTTGTGTTTTTTTCCCCCACATTTAAAGAACTCTATGCCACAAACAATATTCTCAGTTTTAATACTGTAACCTCTTAGTAAAAGCAAAAATATATTAGCAATGCAAATCCCATGTTAAACCCCCCATATGTTTTTTGGGAATAGAGCTTTGCTGAGACAACAGCTTATGGAGTTGCAACTCTTTTGCCATGTCTGAGCTGTCACTGCCATTCAAGGCCTACAGTGGACTTTTAAAATGGTTGTCAGTCTTAAAATATACAGCATTAGCAGAGGATTTGTAGTACATTCAAGAAATTTCTAAAATTGCCAGATCATTTGGCAATTTCATCTAGCATTTTGTAAATCACTTTGAAAGATCTCTTACTTGGTAAAACGTTATAAAATGTGCAGCTCAGAGAGGCCCCCTGGACAACATTCACAAGACTGGATCAGATACGGCAGCAATGTTTCTACAGGATACAGGACACCCCTGGTGATTTCATAGCATACAAGGCAGAACAGGAATGTTCTCTTGTCTCAGGGAGAGCAAAATGAGTGGGTCACAGAGACCTGGTAAATAACTCATCATATTATAAGTGATCTTTATATCCTTTAGCAATTTTACAAAGCAGAGCCCGTGCTTAAAGTCTGATAGAAGCTAATGAGTTGTAGGACAAAGCAAGCCTAATCCAGTGGTTACTAACGCAGACCAATCTCCTACTGCATATGGTGCTTTAGCAGCCCAACTTCTGCACTTCAAGATATTCCAAGTCTCAAAAATTTTCTGAAATTTCTTTGTAATTTTAGTTATCTAGTTGGAGGCCAGCTTTGTAACTAGTGTTAATTGATTCTCAATTCCTTATGAAAAGACTACCAGAACAGTTTAGAAAGTGTGTAAAAGAGAATATGAGTAACATTGCAAAGGAACCCATTTACTCTGGTCCCAGACTGAACTTGTGGTGGTGGGGATGACACACTTGAATAACGAAAAACACATCCCCAAGTAATTTAATTGTTGTAGAATATAGTATACTAGAATAGTTCAGCTGGAAAGGGTGTAACAGGGATCACCTAGCACACCTATGATGTCTAGTCAGGCACCAGATGGTCTAGGTCTTTTTCACTGTACTAGAGTGTACAGCAAACCAGATCCAAAGGGTGGCACACTGACAGAATAAGCAGAAAGTATTTCAGCAAATTAATTTCCCTCAAAATGAACTACAGTATCTGTCTACTGTAGTGATAACCCACACACTAGAAATAGTTAACGGAATCAGTAAAGGGGAGTAATTTCCTGGTTTTGTAATTCTGTTTCTTGCATACTAAAACTCTGCCAAATTCCAGCAATCTGCTCTGCAGAACATTATTTTCTTCAGTGTATTTTTTTAAGAGTATAAGCGTTACCTAGCTATAGGATGTGAGGATTAACGCAGACAGCACTCACTAAATAGTTAGAGCTTTTCCTTTTACTAACTAGCAAAACCATCTGTGTTTAATATCACTTTCCACTTGAGCTGAATCGTAACAGAAAAAATAAAAAATGAGATGGGCCTGTGCACTGGAACAATATTCTTAAGAGAATTTTTGTTTCTAGAAACAAATGAAAGAAAACACATTTTATGCAGAAACAATTTTAATAAGATTAAAGCATACAAAAAACTATCAGAACAAATGTTAGATGAACAGAAAACTAAAGAGCAGTTGTTGCCTCACTGGACAATGCATATATACATATAAAAAACCTGTTCATCTTATATGCTTATTCTGTCCATCCTACTGCTGCCCCAAATGCAGGTGTTGCATGTTTCAGAGAAGCCTACAGCTAAGAAAGGGTTAACTTGTCTTTTAACTTGGTTCATACACTTAAATGACCTTCGCCCAATTTAGGTTTTTTTAAATCTTACTTGCACGTCATGTTTTACAGACAACATTCTACCACTTAGCTTTGGCTGATGTAACATTTTAAAGAATATTTGTTATTCACATAATTAGCACTGGATGTTTAAAACAACATGACTGGAAAAAAAGTTAATTTGTCCAAAAGTACAGTCAAAGAAGCTAACAAAATATTTTAGAACCATCAATTGAAAGCCTTTACTGTATCATAGTCACTTCAAGTGTTGTAAAGTAGTTTTCTACCATCTTCAGCTTTTCTTCAGAAAGCAGGTTTTCTTGCTTCAATTGTCCAATAAGGGCTTCCAAGGACGTGAGTCGCCCCAACGTTTTTACCTCCTGCATTTCAAGTAAAGTTATCTTAGAGTGGAGTTTTGAAATTTTTTGCCAAAGGTGATCTCTGTCTATGTCTTGTCTGCAGTATGAATGCTCAGTCTGCAATATTTCATTTCCACCATATTCAATCACTTCTGTCTCCTCTGTGTCAAGAAACTCTTCCTCAAGAGGCATGAAAGAACTATTTACTCTTTCAGGCTCTTCTGGATTCTCAGCTGGCATAATAATAGCAATGACAGACTCTTCACTTCCACTGAACTGTTCAATAGTTTGTGTGACTGTACTCAGTAGAACTGCATCTTCACTTGTCTGCACTTCACCAGAACAGACCACGTGAGAGACAGGATTTTCAACTGCACAGTCAGTAACCGACCCTAAAGCATTGTTCAGTTTCAGAGATGAATTCAAGTGCTCAGGGTCTGTAAATTGCAGGACTGTACCTGTACAACTTCCTGGATCCTCTACGGAAGTATGAACACTGGGAGCTTCCATGCTCTGGACTGCTGCTGCCATTAAAACAGGAGTAGGCTGATGTGCATACTGCTTAGATGAACTATCAAGAATGACACTGCCTGCCTGAAAGCTGCTTTCATTTTGAAGTTGCAGGTTTTGAATTTGTAAAGGTTTACTCAATGCAGTTGAGCAAATTACTTCTGCTTTTTCCTCCACATTTTGTGCAATTACAGGATTTTTCTTTGGTGTACAAGGTTCAAGTGGCACAGATGCTTTCTCTGACACTACATTTGTTTCTTCCTGGTCTGCTTTCTGTACCTGTTGTGGACTGTTCTGAGAAGAATCTTTTTCCTGGACGAGAAAAAAAAGCAAAAAAAGAAAATCACCACTTTGTAACAAGAAAATCACTGAGTATAAAAAAATTAGGCAAATCTAATTTCATAGTATGGTACTGCATAAGGACTAACTTAGATGAGCACTGTTTAAAAATTACATCAGAGGCTCAAGAATTCATGTAAGCACCTTCCACAACTTTGCTTCAGGTCCTAAATATTAAAATACTATTTTAAAGCTCCAAAGGCAATAATAGTGTTTGTTTCTTTAGGATTTTTTTTGTCTTATTGTGATTTGGAGTTTTTTATTTGTTTTATTGTGGGTTTTTTTCAAACTCTAGGGAATTTGGACTGTTTTACAAAAGATACACTAATTTTAAATGCACTTGAAGAGAAGTGGTTACACAAAGACTAGCTAGCATCCTCTATTACCACCTGAAACACTGTATTAAATATATGTATATTAAATGTACACAGTACAAGGTTCTTGCATTAAAAATGACTGTAAACCAGCAATTCAATTCTGACAACTAAATTTCACAATTTACAAAAATGGAGATTTTTTTTTAATAGATAGAAATCTTAGCAGAAAAATATGTTAACAGGACTTTAAACAGAAGTTGATACTGAAAGAGAGACAATTTGAAGCCACTTTATTTCCCTTCACATAAGCTATATCACCACATGATTACATTTAAGATCAATATACAAATGAGCTTCTAGGTATGTCAGTCAGTGAAACAAAATACAAAAATAGCGGGTGTCTTATTTTTTTCTAGTAGATCTGATTATGAAAAGACCAAACTGAAGTATTTTCACTCATGTAAAACTGTGTACATGTTTAACCTGGGAACTTAAAGACAAAACAAAAAGCCACACAGAACAAAGAAACAGAAAAATAAGCAATTTTAACTCTGCTAATTAAATATAGGCCAGGCAAAAAACCCAACCCAACCAAATCAACCAACCAACCAAAAAAAAAAAAAAACCACCTCAAGAAAAAAAAGTGAGCAAAGGGGGGAAAAAGAAAGAAAAAAGAAAAAGGAAAAAAAGAGGCCAGACTGAAAAAAATGTATTACAATGAAAAAGATAATTTCAAAGCACAAGTTCCTCAAATTATGTATGTAGTCTGAAGCATCCTAAGTACATGAAACTTTGCAATTCAGTTTTATATGAAACTTCAGTCTTAAAAGGACAGGAAGATTTATACAGAAATAGCATTCATTTGGTTACCTTTACTTTTTCAAAGACAATACTTAACATCATGTCAGTTCTAGGGATTTTGTGAAAATGAAGCATTTCCCTTTCTTTGTTCTATCACCAGCTGAAAAAGATTTTCTCAGACTATGTATTTTAACTAGACAAACCTCTTACAAAATACATTAGGTAAATGTTCCCCAAATCCTCTCCTAGCAGAACTGCCATTAAAGTTGAAGGAAATGCACCAAAACAAGTCTCAGGATAGCTGCTTAAAGGAAGACTTCCACTGAAAAGCCTCCTTGTCTGTCAGTCCCTGCCCTCACACTCAGGTCAATATTCAAATAAAAACACTTGCAAGCTAATGGAGAATGGTTACTGATATTGAAACGCTGGCAACTATCACTACTCTTGAGCCACAAACATTCTTTATTTGTAAGAAGAAACAGAATGAAATGTTTTATGAAGAATCATTAAGCATTTCTGGGAAGACATCCTTCACTTGCTCAGTAATACATAAAGCAAGGTGGTGAGCAATATGCAAATACTACAATTCTTTGCTCTCAGTTTCCAAAGGCAGTCTGGGGCCTCAGCTTCTTGCTCCTCTACATTAAGTCAGGAACACGCTAACCAGAAATTCTTCCCCGAAATAAGAATTCTTTCCCACATCTTTCTGAATACTCAGTTTATGTAGAAAGTTAAGGTTTGGGGAAAGTAAGAATCAGAGGTAAGTCAAAAGATATTCTTGATTTGCTGAGGTGGTCACTAAAAGCCTATGACTTGATGTTTAGGAAAGTGCAGTGAGAAGAAAGTAATGCCAGAAAGAGAAGCGAGACCCCAGGAAAGCAAGTTCACAGTACCACAGATACGAAGCACTGGCATCTCTTTTCTTTTGGTAGCAGGAAAATGATGGATATATTAAAAATAAGCGTAGAATATTCCTTTTCCAAACTGGATAAATCTATCTGGGATTTCTCAGATATATATTGCTGATGCCAAAATAATTTAGAGAAGCCATTGGTGTGTTCTTGGCAACACAACTGCATAGAAAAGTTTGTTACCTTTGTAACTCTACTGTCCACCTTTGTAGGTGGTACTATGACTGGTCTATGGCCACATGCAAATCAAGAGACAATGAAGAGGTGGATAAAAGACAACTTTTCTTTGGGGTCAAAACACCCAGTTTATCTGTAACGGCACAGAAGCACGGGGCAGCAAAGTCCAGTTCCAAAGCTACAGCTCCCTGTTACAACAGCAGCACAGGAATGTGGAGGATATACTGAACCAGGGCAGGGCGGGTTAAAGGAAAGCTATTTCTTGCTAAATTACTACTGCCACAATTTGCAAGATTTTCTCTTTTTGTATTTGAGAGATTTATCAAGATTACTTTTCACTCCACAGCGTCAAAAAGAGTCTAAACAACTGCAGCTGTCCAAGAAGACAGAGTACTTCATGACTAAAAGTAAATTGTTTTGTAAAATTAATTAGCCACATATTTCAGTTTCACCAGTTTAGCATTAAATCCAGTCCTTCTATTCCTCCTACCTCCAACGTGATGATCCAGATAATTACAGGCTAGAAGATAACTAGCATAGATTTGATCAAGATTAGGTGCCTGTGTAGCACAGTATTTTTATGTAACCAACAGCGTAAGCCTGTGAAAGACAAGATGGACTAGTCTTTGTAGAGTATCTTTGGCAGCCTACAGTTCTGAGCTCTCAGGTTAAAGTTCAGGGACAGGGAAGAGAAATGTGTAGTTTGAAACTAATATATTCCAAAGCCAGTATTTCTGTACAGTTAATAAAAGACTTTAAAAGAACATTAAGAGTAATTGCATAGGAAAAAACTTAGAATCATAATATTCTCATAAGAAATTTAAAATTTTCTATAGTAAATGCTTCTGTAATTTCCAATTTAAAAAAGATATTGAACCTCCACTCAAAGTACAGGAAGTTGTTCTTCCTCTACATTATGGAATCACATACCTGTTTTGTGTCAGTCCTGCTGACAAACTGTTTTGATGGACAGGAATTCTATTTTTTAAATAAAATTATGATTATATTACGGGTAATTAGAAAATCAATATTGTGTCAGTAGTTGGTTAGCTTTGCACTACAAAACAAAAAAAAAAAGATAGAAATAGATTACCTTATCATCTGGGGAAGAGAAAATAGTTGGCACAGCAGTATGTTTCAAGTACCGTATCCCCCATCGCACATCCAGGGAATCGGGGGTAAAATGATCACTGCAGAGGAACTGGTGCTTACTTGGAGTCCATGAATCTCGCTTCATATTCCGCAACCATTTCTCAAGTCTCTCTTTATCATGAAGGGGAAATCTTTTTAAAGTTGAAAAGACAAACAAGAACACATACAAAACAACCCCCGTTATTGTTGTCTTTCTTTGTTTTAAATAAGAATATCGCAGTGTTACTTACAAGGTAGCATTCCCTTAGAAAAGATTAAAATAATCCTTTTTCAAAAATTTAAAATATTAAATTCTAATCTGGATGTCATTTACATGTCAATCCAGTCATTATGCAAATTATTTCTAGTTGGATATCTACTCTGGAGTTCAGAAGGAGAATTTCTGACTGCTGCTAGCCAAGGGTTTCAGAACCCATGGCCAAGATGTTTTGCAAGGTTTGATCCTACAATACTTGCCCACAAAGCAGTTCTGCTGAAGAGAGATGGAATACTGAGGCATAATTTAAAGAACGTTAAGACTGGCCCTCATTTTACTAACAGTATTTCTAGGGCTTATCTGTCTCTCTAGACACAGCTAGTATTTTCTGTTTAACAGAGTACCTCCTAATACATGCCCTTCTTTGGATTATCAGATAATTTGGCAATGTGAATATTTCCAATATAGGATTTAAATTTTGTTCAAAAAGTAAATGCACACAGATGTAAAGCATTTCTATATTTTGTGTTTCAGCAATTAAGCTTTCTCACAGCTTTAGGAGCCCACATCGTATTTTATAATTTAGAATTAACTTTTCAATCATCCGTCCTACCTGAAAATGATGAGTATACACTTTCACAGAAGAAAACCTGACTTTGAAAATACATGCAAATGGTCAGACAAATTACATCAGAAAGAGAACTAAATTAAAGGGGAAGTGTGTGAAGATATCTAATTTACTTAATGAATCGCAATACACAAATTAAAGGGAAATTAAAGGCTTATTATGATGCACAGTCAAGCACTGATGATAACGGGAACATGAACACTGAGATCACTCTTGTCTCTCACCTTTTCTCAGACAGGTATCAGGGTATTTGAAATGCACTTCTGTATTTCTCTGGTGCATACCAATTTTAACTCTAGCATATAACCACATATGATACGTAACCCGTCAGTTGAATTCTGAGCACTGTTAAGTGACAACTGTTCAGAAAACAATATTCCTGAGAATCATGAGCAATAATAATCACACAAAAAAAATTCCCTGCTTTTGTGATCCCACCCTCAAATCCCTGAAGCTGCAGGTTTCCTCTAAGAGCCACACATAGCAATGTGTGAGCCACTCTTATGCTGGCCCTGTGTTCCAAAACTGCAAACTCAGGTGATTTTGAGAGAAAGACAGCTGAAATTCACAGCATAGAGGTGCATGTCTTTACTCCTTCCCCAATCTTTTGAATTTGTTGCCATGTAAGTCTTCAAATTACCAAGGAAACAGAGCAAGCTTTTGATGCATCCAGCTCTGAATATCTGCAGGAATGCAAGGAATAATTAATGCTGGTAAGAACACAATAACCTCTGAAGGACAAGTTAGAGGTTGAGGCTTTTAAAATCCTGTCTGGTTAGATCACACACACCCAATGGCAGCATTGCATGTATGACAGAGCATGCTCCTCGAGTAACACAGCTTAGCCTGGGTGTTAATAAAGAGGCCCAAAAAAGTTTCTCAGGAAGATGATGGCTTCCTTTCATTGAAGATCATATTGCCAATCACACCCTCTCCAAGGCCTTGAGAACATTTGCTCTCAATGCAGTTACCCTCATAACACAGGACCCACTGCTCTGCCCACACTCAGCCAGCTTCAGATGGAAAACACAATAATCTGTAGCAAGAGACAGAGACAGGTCTGATAGGGAAAGTTATTATTTTAGCTTAAGGGCAACTTTGCCAAAACCTGCTTATGCTTCAACACTCCTTTACTCATCAACAGGATCCGTTCTCTGGTGTAAACAAGACACACAAAAAAAAAGGGGAAATGGAAAGAGGAAGTGGACAGAATTTATTTAGCAGCTGCTATCACTACACAAGTCAGAGAAGTGAAGAAATAAAACCAAGAAGGGCGGTTAGGCCAGTTGAGATTAGGTGACAAAAGGTCTGGAAGGGGCTCAGACCCCAACCACAGAGCAGGAGAGGACTTCTTTGGTGGCGGTAAGAGGCAAGGAAATAAAACTTGCAATTCATGTCAGTAGCAGTCGCTAATATAGGGCAAGGGAAATCTATAAATCAAATCTCAGCACCCTTTCTACAGGAGCATGAAACTCAGAATGCAGCGGAACTCAAAGGCTAGATAAAACAGCTATGTTTTTGCAATCATCTCCATATTGATGCCATACATTTCAATATAAACATGTCTCAGTGCTCAAACTTGTTTTGATTATCCATGTGGCACTCACGCTCTCTAAAGCATAAGGGAAAAGAAATTATTTTCATGATTGTTTTATGATGCATTCCATATTAGAAATGTGCCTGGGAAATAAGTTTTCCTTCAATCTAAAAGAAAATGTCTTTCAAAGCAGTCTTCCTGTGGGTCTTCCTACACAGCCTTCCTGATCTTGGAATAACTATGACTACTCAGAAACTGAAAGAAAACTTAGTCTGAGGTACAAATTTTACCAAAAACAGATTTTGAGGCTAATTGTGAAATTTATTTTTCAAATTTTTCCATAATTGCTTCTGTTGACAAACGGTTCCACATTATAATTCTGCACACATACATTAATGTTTAGCTACCTGCACTGTGCTTCTCTCAGGATTGTGAAATACTGTTTATAACTCAGCATCCTGGGAAGCCACAGCCACGTAACCACAACAGTCCAGAGGTTACTGCAGGCCCGGGATGGCGACTGACCCATGCAGTGTCTGGACAGTACGGTGCAGCCACCATAAACTCCTTTTTGGCAGCCAAGCTAGCTAGGTTCCAGCTAACTCAGCTGCTTCCTAACAACCAGCAACACCTCTGTTCACAGCGCAGGAAAGGTAACAAGTCTAGAGGGAAAGTTTAATTTTAAGGAATCAATATATGTTTACTTGTTTACTCTTCCAGGCCCTTCGCCTGGCATGTAAGCTGTCATACACAAGGCACTTCACCATTAAGCCAAAGGCTCCACTACTGCCTGCCCTGCTGGAACGTCCCTTCCGTACAGGCAGCAGCGAAACACAGTCAGAGGTGTAAATTTTATTTTTTTAGTCGAATTTCCTTACTCTTCACTTCACGGACCCTCCGCACCTATCCCAGAATCCTTGGACACGGCGGTAACATCGCCCCCTCCCCCAAGTTCCGCCCGTCTTGTGCGAGGGACGGTGTGTGTGATTACGTCCCAGCTGTCCACTCTTTACTCCCTACACCTTCCCTTCCCCCAGGGGGATCAGAGCTTTTTCCCTCCAGCCTCCCGGGACCAGGCAGGGCTCCAAGGCGACCACCAGCGTGGTCGACCCGTGGCGTTGAGTCTTTCAGCCATTTACTTCCGCAGTGGGGCTCACTACCACCCCCACCGCCAGCGCTCGCCCAGACCTGCCCCGCTCCGCGGCCACTCACGGGTAGAAGCTGAGCTTGCGCTGATCCCTGGCGCTCTGGCCGCCGCGGTTCTTGCAGTGGGTGGCGGCGCAGTACCGCGGCATGGCGGCCACCGAAGGCCGGGCGGGCACGGCCGGGCGGGCGCGGCGGGACGGGACAGGACAGGACACGACAGGACGGGCCGGGGCGGGCCAGGGCGGGCCGGGGCGGGCCGGGGGCGGTGCCACCTCCTCACAGCGCCCCCCAGCGGCGGGTGGTGGCGGCGCCGCGGGTGCGACCTCTCGCGCGCACCGCATCACGTGGGCCCGGGCGGCCAATGGCGCAGCGCTTCGTGTAGGAACCGCGGGGGGCCGGACTGCGCGAGCGCCGGGCGCGGGCGGGCGGGA
>VXBT01004357.1:269104-418757 GCA_013400235.1 Oriolus oriolus | reverse complement strand
GGGTGCTTGGAAGCTTGAGGGCAGCGTGGTAAACTGGGGAGGGGGGGCCACTGGGGCTCGGTCCGGGGCATTTATTTGGAATTTGGGCCTCTCTGGGGCAGGCTGCGGTGGTGTTTCCCAGCCCGGCCGCACTGGAGCTGGGACAGCGTCGCTCAGTGTGGCTGCTAGCGGTTGCCCAGCTCTGGCCTGGCCCCGCCCGATGGTGCGGTCCGGCTCCAGCGAGGTTCTTCAGGGGTCTGGATAGGCAGGGTGATGCCAGGATGGCTCCTTCGTTTCCCTGTGCTCCAGGGCAAGATTCAGGAACCTTCTCCTCTATTTGTTTTCGAGTCAGTATAGGAGAGGCCAAGACAAGTGCTAGCCCCTCAGTTTGACAGACTTGCCTGTCGCTGCTTGAGGGCTGGGACACTTGCTTACTCATCGGATAAGTCGTGATAGGAGAACTAGTGGAAGACTTTGGTAACTTTATTACTATTAGTAAATTGTTTGCAGAAATAATTATAGGACGCGAACATTCCACAGGTTAATGTATAGCAATTCTGTAATCAGAGCAGTAGCAGAACAGTAGTGATGCTTTGGGTTCTCTGGGTATGTGAGACTTTGAATATAAGCATTTATCCAAAATTTTGGTTAATTACTTTCAAAGAAGAATGGAATAGAGTATTTGTGTTACAAGGAGAAGTAGCTTCTTATTTTCTATATGTGACAGATTTTATTCTAGGTACATCATCCTCAAACATCACTTCATTGTGCAGCTATTGGTAAATGTTCATAAACTAATGAAGAACTGATTGTTATCACCTCTGCAGTACTCTGGATAAACATTAGACAGTGCACTTCTCATACGAAGGTGCATAGTTGTTGAGATCTGTAACTGCTCACCTAGCAGAGTTAAATTGTTAATATGTGGCGTAAAGTCTCTAACTTCATTGACAGATGTACCTAAATAAAGTGTAGCTCTTCACAGTTATTAGAAGAATTCTGGAATGTGATTTAAGTAGCTACAGTGCATGGCCTGGAAAGTGCAACTTACCTGTCCCTTTTTGATTGAGAAACTGAGGGTGAAGAGACACAAGCAAAATAAGTATTTAAAAGAGACTTTATTTTGAAAAGGACTGTAAAAATAGCTAGGGTGTACATGTGTGTAGTTCTTAGTGCCCAAGTTGTAAAATTTCAGGTTAGTGAAGTGGTGAGAGAAGATATGTGGGAAAATCTTGTGCTAAAAATATGTTGATATTGTGCATGAAGACTACTGGAAAGAACTGTGCATTTGGTATCTAAGTACACTGATCAAAATACAATTTGTTTCAACTGCTGCCCCTTAACACTTGATATCATGCAGGCTGCTGGCCAAATAAATGCTTAAGAGGGCATGGGTAGATTAATCTTGCAAGCCTTTTGCTCTCATCTCACAGCATTCATTTCAGCCCCCGGACTTACTTATTAGAAATGGTACTCTTTTTTCCATTTTCGGTTCTTGCATTTTAATTTTGTGTAGAGGGTATTGATTTTCAGGTAAATGCTTAATTTTCTTATGTATCAGATATTCAAAGGTTTTGAATTCTGCCTGACAAATATTGGGTCCCATACTGGCTAGTAAAAGTATTTTAACTTTAATGGTGCTCAGGCTGTAAGTTTGTTTATTCAACTTTCAGGAAAGTAACACCAGTCATCTCTGAGTTGTTCTTATGTTACATTCAAATCAGTGTAATCTGGTGGGGGGCACATGTTACATCTGGAATGTTCAGGGCCTTGTCTTACATCCTTCTGGTCAGGTGTCAGCCAGCATTTTGTCTTGGAACATTTCTGCACTCTGTGTTTTAAATGTAATATGCACAGGCATATTATCTGCTCTCACCTCCTAGTAGGAACAGCTCACCCCGTCCGTCATGAAAATCACGAGACATCATGTGGCTATGTGGAACTGGTTTTTTAAGTTATTTATATATGCCACAGTTTTTCCCTAAGTTCTCATGTATTTGTTTCAAAATACATCTTTTTGACAGATGCGTTGTTGAAAAAAAAGTTACAGCTTTTAATTATTGTTGAAGCTGCTTGTCTTGTATAAAAGACTTTTTTTTGCCTTCAGTTCCAACACCGAGGCTTTCACATGTAAACCTTGCTATGCAGTGGTATTTATCAGATGAATTCTTTGTTATCAAAGATATGGTAGGTGTTTTCCCTTATAATGCAATCTGATATGTGGATGAGCTAAGCCAGCCCATTGTTAAATAAAGGAAAATGTGCTTTACTTGGCTGAACTCTGGAAATGAATGATTTACTCTTTATCATGTTCACTTTAGGTTGGTTAAATGAACTGAAGCTGAGCACAAGTGTCTAATAGTCTTGTCTTCCTGCACCTCACAGTCATCTCTAGGCCAGTTGTGTTTTCAGGTTCCTGTTGTTGCACCAGCTAATCAGTGAATTGGTCTTCTAGCAGAGAGTCAGTTTTGCAGCCTGTGCTTAATTTAGAGCTGCTGTGTTTATGGTCCTAGAGCTCAAGGATTAATGTGAAGCTAGTTCAGGTGTGGCTGCATGAAATGTTTGATGCAATGAAATATGCTGTATATTTACTTGTGCAACTTTGTATGACAGTGATCAGTTAAGTGTAAAACTAAGATGAACACTAAAGTGGTTGTTATGCATGTGAAATGTGAATTTACAGTGTTTTCACTTACATATTCTGTGAATATGAAAATAGCATAATGGAGTTTGACATGTGTAAAACAGTGCACTTACAAGTCTGTCATTGACTCGTGAAATATACTAGTCTTCCTCTGCCAGCTTACAGTTGTAACTAAGTTGTTGTGGAATGTAAAATAACTTGTTCTTCAAGAATATTTCCTTTTCTTTTTAGGAACTGGAAAAATGGCCACTACGCAATCTGTCTTCACATTTGCTCTCTGCATTTTAATGATAACTGAATTAATACTGGCTACAGAGAGCTATTATGATATCTTAGGAGTTCCAAAAAATGCATCTGACCGCCAGATTAAGAAGGCGTTTCACAAGCTGGCTATGAAATACCACCCAGACAAAAATAAGAGTCCTGGTGCAGAAGCAAAATTTAGAGAAATTGCGGAAGGTAATATGCACTAACTTCTGTCTTAATTATTTGATAGGTGTCTTTTATCTATAACCTAAGTGCATTCTGTTTTCACTGAATAAGAGATATAAAGGTGTTTTTTTCCCTTATTTCTACTTATGTGTTATCAAGTGTCCAGCATCAAAATCTGACTTGCTTCTGTGTTCTTGCACATAGGAAGGCCTCTTACACAGTTGCATTTCTGCTTTTTAGGCTTCTGGCATATTCCTGTTCTCACAAAAAATACTGGATAGTAGGACAGCTTTAGCCCTAGGTTAATTGTTACCTTTTGATCTGTTTCATGAGATCCGGCTCAGGATTACTACCAGGACATCAGGAGGGCCTAATAGCAACCTTGCAGTAACTATGGGGAGATTATAAAAAAACACACAGCAGGGTGCTTCACTGGTTCATGATGGGAATACAATAGACAGCAGGTGCAAGAGGTTCAGAGCAGTTGTAAGGAAAAGCTTTTTCACCTTGAGGATAATGGCTGGATTTGATAATCTCAGATCTTTTCCAGTCTTAAGAATTCTGTGATTCTGTTCTACAGGCCAGTGTTAGAACAGACTGCTTAGAGAGGTGCTGCAGCCTCCAACCTTGGAGATGTTTCAGGAATGACTGGGTAAAGCTCTGACTAACCTAATCTGATCTCATAACCGACCCTACTTTAAACAGGAGGTTAGAGTAGAGACTGAGGTCCCGTCTAACTTGAGCTGTCCTGTGATCCTATGAATACACCACTTAAAAGTATTCTGTGATAAAATAAAATGGTGCAAGTGGATAATCAAGAACAGAAAGACTTGCTGAAAAATAAGGTATACCCACTTCTATTCCCTGTAGACTCAGGTCTAACATCCATCTATTTGTGTAGTTCTCCTAACTAAGCTAATATGGGATTTCTGGCTTTTACCTTCTTGTCTGCAGAAGAGTTATTTTGAAAGAAAGCTAGTTAGTAATATAATGAAAGGGAGGGACAGTCTTGTTAGATATTGCAGTTGTTAGCACCCACTACAGGAGGAATTAGGAACTCTAAGCGTTGAATTATATAGAATAATTGCAAGTCTTTTAACAGGTAAGAAAACAAATTTTTAAAATACTTAGTTATCAGAATGGATATATTATCTATCAGAGTTCCTGCCTTGGAACACTAGTAGTTGTAGTTCTAGACCAAAGATTGGAGGGAAACCTAATTTCATTTTGGGTATATCCAGTCACAAAATCTAGGTTTATTGCTGAACTTCTGAGAAACTGAGAATTGGCACATAGTGCCATTCCCTTTATCTCCTCAATGTTTGTCTTGGTTGGTTGAAACTGGTGTTGCTAGAACTTGCTGGCTGGCTGGCAAATAGCTTTGCAGACATTACCCTCTGTTTCTGTTATAGGAGTGCAGCAGATCCTTTGTCCTGTTAGGTAGAGTTCCTATCTCATCCTTCTTCCTTCAGGCTTTCTGATCACCATCTCTCATCGTTATTCTCTTTCAAATCTAAACACTAATATTTATTGGTAGTTGAATGGTGTTGTATTATGTGTAATCTGTCCTCATAATATAGCTGTGTTTATTATTGTGAATACCTATTTTGAAGCAGCTTATTTTGGTTTGGAGAAAGGTAGATAAATGTTGAGCTTGATTGGGCTTGAACGTTGAATGAAAGTCTTGCTTGAAATTTGTCCGGTTCAGGAAGAGTGGGAGAGAAAGCTGCTGTTCTTTGTCTTTGTATATGGTTTTCTTTTTTTCTGTTTTTTTAAATGGAAATGAACTATAACTTCTGGTTTTTTTTTTCTTTTTTTAAACATAAATAGCATATGAAACATTATCAGATGAGAATAAACGAAGAGAATATGATCAGTTTGGCCGTCATGGAGGACAAGGAAGTAATGGAAACCCGTTCCATCAGTCATTTAATTTCAACTTTGATGATCTGTTCAAAGACTTTGACCTATTTAGTCAAAACTCGCGGTCAAAAAAGCACTTTGAAAATCACTTCCGAAGTCATCGGGAGGCTCATAATCGGCAAAGACGTTCTTTCCAGGAGTTTTCTTTTGGAGGTGGACTGTTTGATGATGTGTTTGAAAATATGGAAAAAATGTTTTCGTTCAGTGACTTTGAAAATGCACACAGACACGCAATGCGAACTGATGCCAGGTTTCATGGGTCCAGCAAGCACTGCAGGACTGTCACTCAGAGACGAGGAAACATGGTTACCACATATACCGACTGTTCTGGACAATAATGTTTCCTTTCTTCTAAACTTTTCTTCTTCTTTTCTCAACATCTTCATAATCTTTCTTGGTTTTGTGCTAACATGGAAGAAATTCTCTGAACTGTATTTTCTAAAAAACACTTAAACTACTATAAAGAAGTGGTAGATGAAACTAATCTTCAGACTAGAAACAACATGCAGTTGGGAAGTAAATGTGTCAACAACTACTTAGAATGGGAGAGAAATAATCTCGTGTGACAGAAAAAAATTATATATATTTCCGTTTAGTAAACATTTTCCTTAAATTTAAACGCAAGATATATATTTTTCATTTCAGAAATGTAATATAATTTTTTTCATCTATGCCAGTTCAGGACTGATTGAGTTACTGGTGTTTGGGTTGACGCAAAGGAGATACTTTAATTTTGAAGTGCTGCTTTTCTTCGAATTGTGTCTTTCTAAGTTTGCACTTGCAGTTTTTACCTGATACAGATTTACTGTGCAAATTATATAATTTACGCAAAGTAGCAGCAGAAATATGACTTGCCTGGGTCTTTGTTACTCTCTCTAGCATTGCAAAAGTATTAGTAAAACCCTTACTTTTTGAAGTTGGAAAATAACAAGAGGGAATATGTTAAGATTGCGAGCAATGTAGGAATTAGTTTTATTTCTGAAGAGCCTTTCATTGGCCTGAAAAAAATCTTAGGATTTGAATAACCCTTGACTTATTATGGGGACATAGGGATATTCATGTATGTAAGTTTGTGTGCACACAAAGGTTTTGGTTTGGTTTTTTTTCCCCTCCTTCCACAATACAAATATCTGTCTAACAAGGTTTAGAAGAGCACACTCAAAACACTCTTGTTTGATGCTTATTGTATTACCACGTGTGCAATTTACTTTTTACAATTCACATCATTGGACTAAAATACCCCTCTGAGATCTTCGGAACTTCAATAAGATAAGCTTGCCTGCAGATTTGTGGTGTTCCTGAAAGGGTCTAAGTAAAAGATACAGTGTTTAGATTGACAGATTTATTACCTGTCAGCAGGAATTTTTCAGCATTGTGATTTGAAAGGTAAATTCTTAGCCTAACCACAGAGTAACACTGAAAATTACAATCCTTGTATTCATCCAATGCCTTGTGGGGCTGGAAACTGCTAATAAGGACAGTACTAATGATTTTTGCACCATGGAAACCCACAACCAGTGTAAACTATTTAAAACTAAAAGGAAAGAAAAAACCACCAAAAAAATGCCCCACAACAAAACCCCCAAATACTTTATCTGATGTCAATCAAAAAGTTCTGTTGTAACTCTTAACTAATAATACAGGTTCAGTATGTTAAATTGGCTGTCCCTTTAGAATTGTGAGGTAAGAATGTACCTTCCAGGTTGATTGCATGAGCAAAATAAGCATTTTAACTAGCAGTGTTCTAAATAGGCTTTGAGTTCTTAAAATCTTTCTTAAGAGATTTAACCCTTTGCTTCTTGGATGGATATTGAAAGCTGCCTATTTGCTAAGGAACTTTAGCCTTCCCCGCAAGGGTACGTATTATTGCTTGTTCAGTTTTCATTGACTAATCCTTGGAATGAATTGTTGTGTTATATTAAGTGCTTTTCCTTTTCCATGTTCTTTATTTATTAATAGACTAATACCTCATATATGGTCTTTATAAAAAGCCAGTAATTTGTGCAACATTATCGGAATGTGCAATATTCTTATAGTAGGAAAAGCGCTGGATTGAGTGTGTTTGGTTTTTTTCACCCTTTTTCTGTGTAAGTAGAGATTTGTTTCTTCTGTGTAATTAATATATGATTCAAGCAAAAGTTGTACTTCATGTAGATTTCTGCATTTATTTTCTTTAACATACTCCATTAGTCCTGTGCATGAATCAAACTATCTGCCCAATTCATATCATATGGGCATCTAAGTGAACAAATTATTAACTTACAGTTACGAATTACTTTCTCTCACGAGTATTAAGTATTACACGAGAGTATTTGTGAATGTCCTTTGGTGGGAGGCAACTCCAGAAGTGGGATGCAAAGGTAAAATATTAATGCCTTTCTTAGTCTAGTAAATATTTTCTTAATTTAAAAAAAAAAAAAAAATTGAAACAGTAGGATGAGAAATTCACTTGGATCCCTTCCCTAACTCTGAATTAGAGGAATGAAAGGTAAAATGAGCACTGTAAATTGTAGGAAACACATTTCACCCCAAAAACTCAAGTTATTTAAGTGACTGTGTAAGTTCGCAATCTTTTGAGCTAAACTTCTAGGTGAAAATAAGGGTCCTGGCTGCTTCTAGGCTAGTTTCCCCTCTTTAAGAATGCTCCAAACTTAGTACAAAGCGTACTTGTTTTCCTGATCTCTTTAAAGTGTAAGTATGAGACTGATAATAAAACCAAGAGTGTTGCTAGTTTTTTTAGCTGATACACCTTAAAAAGACTTCTGCCTAGTCTGTTTTAACTTGGTTCCATGTTATTTCCCTTAATTACTTGTCATGGGAAAAATAAAAATGCTTCTATGCCATTATTTCTATGGCTTCTCCAAGTCACCTTTCTGCTTGTTTTTGTTGTTGATCCACAAAGGAAAGCTTGTCATGAGTATTGGAGAAACCAATGTATAGCTGTCCCTATGGTTTTCTGTGATGGGTTTGCTTTGAATAGACTTTAGCTGGGGAAATTCAGGCAGGCTTTCCTCAGCCAAGAGTCTTCACTTTCACGGCCCTCAGAAGACAAGCTTGCAAAACATGTTGTGCTTCTCACTTATTTGGAGCTCTTGCACATTCTTTCCCTATTTATAGTGTTTGCTTCATGGCATGTTCTCCAGCGGAAGTCCTGGTATAACCTTATGACACCCCTGACTTCAGAGTTTCTTAAGTGCCATCTTTTATCTCTCAATAAATCTTACGAAAAGACCCAGCAAAACCAGTTTTTGTTAGATAAGGGTGAAGAATAAAATCCTGAACAATTTTTTGAAAGTCATTTATGCACGTGTAACTCCAAATGATTCAGTTTTTAAAATTACCAAAAAAGTAAGTTTTTCATGTTTGGTTTTTTCCCATTATACTTTTGAAACACAGTATCTAATGGAGATAAAAGTACTGTAAGTTAATTAGAGTGCCATTACATTAAACATGTGAAAATTAATGGTGTGATGTGTCTTTTTTGGTTTTTTTCCTTCAAGGTACAGAGGGGAAACCAAATTGAAGTGGTTTATGTGGTGCTTTTGTTTTATGGAACATTTTGACCACTGTGTTTTCCCTGAATGAGATGATTGGGTTGTCAGGGAGAAGAGAGTGGGGCTGAAAAAAATGTAGTCAATTTTACCTGTTTTGTGTTTTTTTGGAGATGGTGGGAATGGCTTGGTGTTTAGATATTATGCCTTTAAATGAAGCAGACAAAAAAGCCTGTGCAAAAGGAGTTTTTTTCTGAGAGGAAAGGGTGTAAGAGCTGTAAGCTTCTCCCTGGAGCTGATGGGTCACTGCCTGTGCTGTGCCCTCCTGAGGTGTATTGAGGGCACCTTGGCCAGCACTTAGTGGCCTGGAGTGCCACGGGGAATCAGGTTCTGAAGCCAAGGTCAGGGTGCTGTTGTGCTGATTCACAAGACTGTGCTTGAAAGTTCTTGTTTTCTGGGTCTGATCTTTAAAAGGTGGAGGGTATGAAAATTTTGGGATTTGGTTTGCCTCATCTGGCCATTTCTCATTAGAATCATCTTCCTTGGAACCCAAGCAAACTGTCATCTTAATAACACAAACCTAGATGTTGGGGACTAAATGTGTTGGAAACAATGTAAAATCTGCATTAAATTTTTTGGTGAGGAGTGTGGCGGTTTTTAAAAATTATTTGTAAATTGACAGCTCATTAGAAGTGTCTGTTGGACTTAAAAGCCATGTGTAGAGTTCCTTGGCTGTGCCATGTGTGGGGCTCTGTTCAGAATAAAATGCTGTTCAGAGGATTGTTCGGCTCTGGCCGCTGTTGTGGGTGAGCCCAACTCATCTGCCCTCGGATAGTGAGTGATTCACACAGCCGTGCTGCTGGCTTCTGTCCTGTGGGCACCTGTTCGTTCAGGAATGGGCAGAGACCAGCTCTGTAGGGGCCACTTAGCAGTTGTGATATCCACTGACTGTCAGTCACTCCTAGTATAAGTCTGAATTCTAGGTTATGGCTGTGCTTCATCCTTGATTCCAGTTTCTTGTTTTGAAAAACTTTTCAAAACAACAAACTTTTTCAAAATCAAACAAAAATTAAACACAATAATTAAAAAAAAACCCAGAGCCCAACAAAACTGCTTTGAAGTGATGTACTCCAAAGCTTATTTGGGGCATGTTGTCTATTATGCAGTGGTGTGTGATACAACAGCACCTATTTTACAAACTACAGTGACACTGAAATGAGCATTACTGCTTGCGTTGTTCCTGCTGAGGTTGCAGTTGCACCAAAAGGTGGTGTGGAGGTGCTCAGGTCCCTAGGGGTGGCTGCAGGATTCTGCCAAGGCTGTGAGGTGCCAGGTGGGGCTGGTAGACTGTCTTGTCCAAGTAGTTGTTCTGGGATGGTCCACCAAGGAATGAACATGCCCCTGGTATCAACGTGTCTTTCTCTGTGTGTGCATGGAGGCAGTTATGCTGGGAGTTGTGTTGACGTGTGTTGCTGGTCTGTTGAGAATCTGAGTTGTGTGTTTCTCTAGGGTGGCAAAAACTGATGCACATCTCAAAGGCATCCATGAGGGGAGAGAGGTGTCTGATGCAACTTTGCTCAGCCTGACACCTGATCTCCAGCCGTAGGCAACTGGGAAGGGATGCTGACAATTAGCTCAATGGCGCTGGTGTGGTGGAACTATTGACCGCTGTTCATCAGCGGTGTTGGTATCTGGCTCTGCCAATAGCTTGAATCATGAACGTGTCTTAGGTGTGGCTGTAACGTCTCATATGTTAAGCTGAAGAATTCTGGCCAGTGTACATATGGTAGCCAGAAGCACAAGCAGAGACTGTTATTGATACGCCAGATAGTTATGCTGGATTTAGAGGAAACAGAAGTGCAGAATATTGAATAATACTCATCAAGGTACCTGTGTTGCTATCTTCTGAAGATTTTTCTAATTCCATATTGAATGCTCTTGCTAAGCACCACTTGTTGCTAAAATTTTATCTAGATATGAGAAAGAAAATTAATTTTTAGTGGTTACTTCTTGGATGTTATTTCTGTAATCTGTTCATCTCCCACTGATGTGGAAATAAATGTGAAATAGGAAAGGTGAAGTGAGCTGTCTGGAGGTCACATTAGATTTTAGTCCATTTTACTTTAGCACTTGGAACTTGCAAGATTTTTAGCCTGCAATATGCAGGATTTTAGGGAGTGATCTAATGACAAGTTGTGTGTTATCCCCATATGGCAGGAGTAACATTCCTGTCTCTTCTGCTGTGCGACAGTAGGCACTTTGGGGAACTCAAATTATAGAGTGGAGCTGAAGTGCCTGTGCTGTGGCAGTGTTTGCCGGACTCCACCTGGCTGAAGCGGGGGAATCCATTGCAGCACCATGATTGTTAATGCTGAGCATGCAGAGATCCAGCTGAGGGAGAAGGTATTCTCTTTGCCCAGATTCCTTAATGAATCCCAACAATGAATTTGACTGAGTCTTTCTGCTTTAATATGTAAATTTTTGCATTGAAAGTTGTTTTAAAGTAATATGGATCTCAGCCTGTCAGGCCGCCAATGCCTGCTTGGCTGGGTGGTTCTGCCAGCTCTTGGTAGCTCAAACGTGGAGACAGGTGGGAAGGCAGGGCAGAGGGAAGGCTCGAACTGTTGCTGGGAGCAGAGTGCAGATGTTATCACTTGTGTACAAATAAATTAAATCATTACCTGTGCAGATGGAGCATAAATATAGCTTGCTTCTGCTAGGAGCTGAATGCAGAGCTTGTGGCTTGTTGGTAGAAATGTTATTACTATCAAGGACACATATTGTCTTCACCTCTTCTTACACCCTCCTTCCCTCTTTTTTTCTGCTTTTGATGACTGATGCCTCTGCTCCAGTTGTTCTATTTTCTCCATTTAGCAGTCACTACAGTAGTTATGTTTCTTCTTGCTTTGCAAGTTGCTGTCAATTGACTTTGGTCTGTATATATGAATGCTATGTTGCAATCCAATTTATATGGGTTTAGTTTTTCTTTTAACAGTGCAGACCATTTCAATGCAACTTAATTTCCTCCTGTCTTTTCCCATATCCCGTTGAGTTAGCTATGTATACAGCATGAGGTTTTGTACTGGTTTTCTGCTTTTATTCTGTCTGTGGGAGGACAAATGACATCTAATCTTGCATAAAGTGAGACAGCTGCTGACAGATGATATCTTGTATAAAATCTGCTGATACAAATTTAACCTACAAATGTTTTTGGAAAAAAATATCCCTGGCAGAATAAGTTGGTCTAATCAGCACTTCGCATGATAACCTTGAAGCTTAAAGATGAAACAAACCTGAAACTCCACCAAACCAAACGGAAAACCACTACCTTGGTGCGTGTGAAGACCAACCTGAGCAAGGTAATTATTTTACAAAGTTTCTTCTGTGTTGAGGGAAACAGAATTTTTAACACATGATAAATAAATATCTGTCAGAGATACTGGAAGGAAGTGGCTGGAGCACATAGACCTCCACAGGTAGATTTATGCTTGCTAAAATAAAAAGATTTATTTCAACTTATGGGCACCTAATAAAATCAACATCGGGCACTCTATGAAGTTATCCCCTTGTCAACCGAGTATTATTTACACTTTGTAAGTGCTTTTTTGCATCTGCCCAGTTTCAAAGCATTTGCATCAGCTTACGTGTCCTCCACTGGCTATGTGAATGCAAGGAGTTATCATGAGTTATTGCTGCTTAGACCCACAATAACTTATTGCATGCTCATAATTCAGCCATGCGTTTGAGCCCTGACCTGAGTTACCCATGGTTACATAAATAATCTGAGACAGAGCCATGAGGAGAGGCCAGGTTTCTTGACTCCTGACATTGTACTCTTATCATGAAGTAGATCTGACTCTATTCAATCAGGTCCTGCCTCCTGAACCAGTGTCAAATTAACAGACTGCTTCAGGTAATGTTTTTGGCTGCGTTACAAAACATGTCCTGTGTAGGAAGTGCAATTGAAACATTTTTCTTCTGTTGTGATGAAGGTGGATCAAGACATACCCCTGTTTTATGTTGCAAATAATGTATTTTTTTCATGTGTAGATCTTTAATGAAGAAGACATAGGTAGTTATTTTCACATCTGCGGATTTACAGTAATTTAATTGGTCTGTGTACTGAGAAGAAGGTGGATGGGATAAATTGCAAGCTCAAAAAGACTATATTTGAAAAGAGTGGATTGTGCCATAAAGAATGGGTAAGTATGGAGAATAGGCAATTTGTCATGGAGCATCATAGCTGCCCAATAGGTGCTCTTGATCTTCCAAGGAGAGTGCGTTTAAAAGAGGGGATATGACTGCATTATTGCATTTATGTGCTGCAGGAGTCATGTGGATACGCATTATTTATGCCTGTATATACCATTTCTATTAGGTGGCTGACTGTCACTTCACACTGACTTAAGTACCGTAAAATAACAGCTGTCACACCTCATGAGACCCACAGTCTATTCTAACAATATCATAAATCTGTTTATTTGCTGTCCGTGAAGCCTAAGAACCACAGAAATGCTACATGGCACAGAAGTACTCCCCTATGAAATAAGCAACAAGCCATCTTTAGTGCATTTTTTTTAAGCCACGCAATTCTTTTCAAGGGAAACAAATACTCAAGTTAGGCTCAGAAAATATATTAATCACTTAACACAGTCTAGAAATACAGGCTTGTTTCTGCTGTACATGCCTAAAGTTTTTACTCCGTTTAAAGCCAATATGTACATGTGAGGTGATTCTGACCAGAAAATTGTTGGTTTTTTGCTTGTTTTGTTCATTTTTTAAAAATAAACTCTTTTTGTAGAGACTCTGTTTTTTCTTGCTGAAACTGTTGCAAAGAACTGCTGTAAGGAGAAGAAAGTAACCTCTGAAATTTTGTTGGATTAAAAATGTGAAAGAACAGCTGTAAGGGTCATCCCTTCACACTTATTTATTGTATAAGTAAATTAGCAATATCAGTGAATATTGTTACTTCCAGTGAAGCTTCGATGATTGAACAATAAAGTGGCAAGTGGAGATCGAAGTAGATGAATGTAAGGTGATTGTCATGGGGTAAAATGAAAATTAATGAGCCTAGATTTGATGATCACTGTTAGCAAGACATCAGCTCTGTGTCTATGAGAAATGAACAAAGCAAACCAGATTTTAGGAACGAGAAAATAATGAAGATAACCTAGTTATGCCACCATGTAAATCCATGGTTTACCTAACCCTTGAGTGCAGTCAGTTCTGATTCCCCTGATCTTCAAGACATAACAGTAAAACTGGAAGGCATTTGGAAAATGGCCACAGGGATAATTAGATGGAAGGGTTTGTATTTGAGGTTTGACTGAGCAGATTAGCTTTCTTCAGCTTTGGCTGGAGTGGCTTTGGGATATACGCACAGGCCTCGTCAGCGGTAATGAGGTCATGGATAGGGATAGCGATTGACTGTTCATAGTCTCTTGGGCTACAAGGACTAGTCAGTTCCAGGAAAATAAAGAAAATAAGCAGTTCTTCATGCAAGAAATTGTGGATTTACAGAATTTGCAAAAAAATAGTCTTGTCATCACTCTATGAGGTTCAAGTTGAAACTGGGCAAATCTTGGAAGACTTTTCTGTTGGGGTTTAATAAACAGATAAATCTCTTCAAGCTCAGGAATTTCCTGAGCAGAAAATATTTGGACCTAAGGGGAGTAGAAGGGAAAAACAGCAAATGTGCTTACCCTGTGCTAACCTTCCAAGGGGTTTGCAAATGGAACACTTGAAGAAAGAGTATTAGATTCGAAGGACCTTTGGTTTGAGCTGCTGCAGCTATTCTGATGTTTTAGGACTCTTAAAATTCCATACTACATTTATATTTGTTAATCATTTTTTTGGGTTTATTTGTACTCACCTTCCAGCTTGTTAGTAAGCTGCCTTCTAGCAAGTGTAGTTTTACAGGTGCATTCATGCTCAGCTTGATGCAATATCCTCTGGCAGATACAGCTGTCTGTCTTCTGTCACTCCTAGCTCTCTTTCAGCATTGTGGTTTTTCAGAACAAATTCTGACTACACACTTAGAGTTATTCATTAATGTTATTAATATTATTTATTAAAAGAAAGAACTTTAATCTTGTTCTCTTTTTCACCCATATGACCTAAGATACCGTGCCTGGTCTTGTGACAGCTAGATTACAAAATCAATGGATAGCTGCAAGTTGCACAATCTGAATTCTACAGATTATAATTAAAGAGAAAAATTAAGGAATTAGATAGGTTAAAAGAAAGACAAATATATTTAAATGAATAGTGGAAGAATTTGAGTTCTATTTTCATTACTCGTCATGTTTTTTTGCGGTCTGCTGGAAACTTGCATACGCAGGAGTATAGAAAATGGGGAACACACACACACACATACAGTGCCTTGTGCTGCTGTGTGGTGGCTGTCAGGCCTCCCAGTCACTGTGCACCACTGTGCTCCGAGCTGCTGTCTCAGATGCCGAACTGTGAGCACAGATACAGCCACGCACAGATCAAAGGGTGTACTGTCCTATTGGCCACCTGGAATTAGTGGTTATTTTGAAAGAGCAGCAGAGCACTGCTGAACTGAGTTCCCAGAGACACAGTCCTAGTCTGTGTCCTAGTCTGGAAATGCTGAAACAGGGGTGGAGAAATCCCAGCACAATAATGCCCTGACAGCAAGGATTTCTGATAACACATTATTTTCCCCCTCAAGTTTCATTTATTTATCACAAGCTACAATTGTAAGAAGTTAATCCTCCGGGCACAGGAGCGACGTCAATGTTTACCAACCCTGTAGCTAATGATATACTGGAAAGAATATTTTTGCTTAGTACAGAACAGCACAGTGACTACAGTAGGCACCTAGAAGACAGCAAGCAAACTTTGCTTTAGATATGCAGACAGCTCCAGGGGGAGGATTCTTTGGAAGTTCATTCAGGGTTGCTATTGCTTGCTCCTTACCACCTGTTTAGAAGACTCTACCTCAAAATTGTCATCTGGACTAGGGGAGGAAAAAAATCGTTCTGGAGGGGTTCTCTAGCAGGGGTTAGGAAGCTTTCTGAATCCTGGAGTGAGAGTTAGCACAGAAGTCTGTGCTGGGGGTAAGCATGTAAAAGCTTCAGCTCTACTTAACCTTGAGCCTGGAGTTATTTGCAGGGATGGGCAAGAGAGATATCTGAGAAACAAAACTAGGCAAGGATCCAGTGATTTGTGGTCACTGCCAATTCTTCTGGTTACTCAGAACAAGGCTGGTATGATTTAAGCAAAGCCCTGCACTGTAAGTAACTGTGGGAGTTTGGAAGCTCTTCAGTCAGAATGAAGAAATGGGTTATGGCTGTCTTGACTTGTTTTAGTTTCACAGAGAGAGGAAGCTTCTCATGAAAATATTTCTATCACCTAATTTTTCTTTCCTTGGACAGAGGATGCGTGAATAATTCCCTGGACTGGAGGATTTAAATACAATGTAACTTATATGAGAGTTTGGGCAGTTCAGGGCCTTTTCCCTGGGGCATTGTCAATTGGCCAGAGTTACTTCCAAGTAAAGTATGGTGGAGAACTCACAGGTCATCGCAGGCTGACGGGACCAAGGGTTTTGTGAGTCACCGAGTACAAGGCTGGGAACTGATAAATCAGCTGAATATCATAGTCTCTGTCTCATCAACAGGAGTGTTCAACCTTTATGAACAATCCAGTTGTCTGGAAATGCAGGTAGGTGATTACAAATATCTCTTACAGCAAGTTTTTAGGAGAATGCATCTGTTAAAGAAGGTGAAAAATAAAGGTGACTGTGAAAAATGAAATGTGATGAGAGAGGCTAAAATCTGCTTCACAGCCCCACTGAATACACGCTGTTCAGTAAGCAGTCTATGTTCTACCTGCACTTGCTGATAGCTCTCATATTAAGAGTTAAATCACCTCCTTGGTACCATACTTTTGTCCTTGAATGGAAAAGAAAATAACTTTGTATGATTGTTTTGCAATATTCATATTTTTTAGGCCGTACAGTTCATGTGGGATTTACCTAAATAGCAGTAGGGGCAGGAGCCCCTGTGCAGAGGCAGGTTGGCTCCAATAACACTGTTGCCAGACTTGCAGAACTGCTCCTGAGCAGTTCTAAGAGGATACAACTCTCAGGTGCTCTCATCTGGCTGTCTAAGGAATGCAGATGTCCTTCAGTGTCTTCTTCAAAGGACCAGCAGAACCATCCAAGTCCAGCCTGAATGGTTTCCTTGACAATGTAGCCTGAGGATGAGAGCTGGTATATGTGGGTGTACACTTGGCCAGGAAGAGATATAAAAAAGTCCCAGGGGCTTGGAAAACATTTTTTCAAAAGGTCACGTCTTTTCAAAGACCTGCATTATCTATTTTAAAGAAATCTATGTGAAATAAAATGGGAGATTGTTTAACTCTTAGTTTTATACTAAACTAATGGTTTTTCTGAGCAAGGTACATTTCCTTCTGTAAAAATTAATATCTTTCCTTAGCACTTCAATAATGAAAGGAGAATTATCCTCAGTACTTCAGATTTGCACTTTGACCTAACGAGAAATTAAAACTAGATTTTCAGGATATTTTCCTACATAACTTGGTGTGCTAATAGTAGCTTACCAGTCCTGTTCAGTTTAGAAGGACCATTTAAATGAATGGAGTTATCTAGGAACTGGTCCAAAACAAGGAGGTGGTCCAAGTACTCCTGAACTTTCTGGCAAGACTTGTTTCAAAACTTTCTGGAGTCAGGGGTTCACCTGGCAGCTGAAGGGAATAACAAATGAGCATTCAACAGTGGCTCTCCAAATATCTCAGGCACAGCTTTCCTGACAACTCTTTATATCAACTTCAGAGCTATCATATCTTCAAAAGAGAATGGGCCATACATGGGTTTAAAATGCTGAAAGGCAACATTGAAAAAATTGATTTCTTCCCAAGCCCATACTGCAGCTTCATAGACACACAGAACATAACAGTGAACCTGCACAGGCTTCAATAGTGTCCTCAGAATACAAAGAAGCACAGTCTGAACTGTGCCAGCGCTGCCTTGAGGGTAGTCCAAGGAGATGGGTTAGAAATGGATTTGCACAGTTTTTCGGCTCCAGGTTTCTGGAGATCAGCCAGGCCTTGGCATACTTGAAAGCAATTAGGGAAAACAAAACAAAACAAAACAAAGAGCAGGTCAATGTAATATTGCTGAGAGCTTGGCACAGGCTATTTATTGTCTGAATTAACCTTTCACACCATTTTTTGATAAAGCTGCTGTTGTGCTACTGAGACAACATCATTTTTTCTCTTCTTTGTGAGGAGAATCTGAGACTGAATGTTTCCTGAGGCCAGGCCAGAAACAAAGAGAAAGGAAAACAAGAAAGTATTTCTGGAGGCCAAGGTAAGAGTCAAGCTGGGGCATCTTGTCTTTGAAAGACTTAAAGCACAAGCTGCTACAGTGAGGAATAAACCTGGCATTCCTTTGGGTACTGCTAGCCAACTCTGCCTGCATTTTATTATTTTCCGTCCATGGCAGCTAAAATCAATGTGGCATAAGAAAGGCAAAGAACCAGGAGCTTAACTAATTACAGAGTCTCTACTGGCAAAGCCACATTAATTCTTCTAACCCTGCACTCTCTTTAGTGGTTTTCTCCTGCTGCCACGTATGAAAAATGTGAACTGCCAGAAGCTTTTTTTTACATTAGTAAAGAGGAGGTTATTTATGTAGCTGTATTAAACTGGAGGAGGAAGGGGCGAGGGAGGTTGGTGAGGCTCTGCATTCTTGTGTCTAGAAACAGTTACAATGGCAGAAGAATATCAGCTGTCAAAGACAAAGTTGAAATCTGAAGGGGGATAAGAATTAAAATCCACAGCATTTGCTGTGATGAGATTTTTTTGATAAAAATACTACTTTTTAAAAATATATATGGAATGTGCATTTTTAGGTCTCATATGGAGTCTTTCAATGCAGTTATCCAGTTGCTAGCTGGGCAATTTAAAATCAAGACATCATGTATTTCATGGTTTGCAAGAAGTCTGAGCAACTGAAGCTCCTGGAAAGCAGCATTTTAACATTTCTCCACTGGATGGAGACAGCACTCCAACTCTTGTGAGTAATTGCTAATGGGACTGTAATGAAATGCTTCGCGATTTAGAGATTGAATAGATTAATAGACTGCAACTACAAACAGTGGAACACCAGCTAGATTTATGGCAGAAAATGTATTGAAGGCACATCCCCCAGATTTGAGCTTGACCTATTTTTATGGTGAGAAAAGACAAGATTAACTGAAAAAAATGTAATTCCACTTCTCTCTCCACATAAAGCAGCAATGACACAGAGTAGCAAAAAACACAGAAAGATAAAGCAAAGCTTTTTAGGATTCTTTCTATCTTTCCTCAGGTCACAGTATCTTTTTCCTAACAGAAGGATCCTTCAGCTTTGTGGGTCTGGTTTTGAGGGCTTTGTGCTGCAGGTAGCAGCTGAGGTTTCTCCAGCAATGGTTGCAGTGGATGTCATGTTTGCAGTGGAGAGCCTTCCCTTACATGAAAGCAGCCAGGAGGTCACTGGATGGGAAGAAGCAACAAAAGGAATTCCCATCAACTTGCAGGTTAGTAGGAAGACTTTCAGAGATCACTGCAGTTCAGGGGTGATGGTAGACATGGGGGACAGCCTGCCCTATCAGGGTTAGTTTCTCTCATCAAGTTTGTTAAGGCATTGTCACACATTTTCTTCCCTCTTTGCTTATGTGTGTGCAGGCAGGTGCATGTGCATGAGAGAGAGGGAAGGAGGAAAGCCCTGTCTCTGTGGGTTTTAGCCCAGTCTCTTTTTTAATCATACTGGGCTTCTCTGTTTTTAGCAATAACTTTTGAAATTTTTTTTATGAATTAAAGACAAATTAAATGAATTCAAAGATAGTTAAATTCTTATAAATTTTGTGAAATTAGCCAGCCAGATAGGTTCTTGACTCTTGAAATATCCTGACTAAAGGCTGAAGAGTGAACTCATAGAGAGCCCACTTTGGAGAGAGTTCTTATAAGTGCCCCTTCCCCGGGAGAAGCTTTAATCAGAGCTTGCAATCAACCACAAGAATAACCATAGGCAGCCAGGCATCATCAGTTCAAGAAGCACTAGAACTTTTCCTTAAAAGCAACAAACAGAAAAGTTGACCTATTCCATTACCATCTCTCCTCTGCCTCCGGGTCACAGAGTCTGTACAGAGTTTAAAAGCTGAGAATTTTCACGTATAAAAGCAGCAACAAAGCAAATAACATCCGCTGAGACTGATTTTTCATGTGTCTGCTTGTTATAGCCAGGTGATGCTTTTTCCAGACAGCTGTGACATTGCATAGTGATTAGTGGGGTGAAGCTCTAGAGGGAAAGGGCATGGGGAAGGGAGGCTGAACATGAGAGGGTGTGACAGGTGCAAATGTATGCTTGTCACTTTTATTCCCCAAATACAATATCTGTTGGATCACTTATATGCTGATTTACATGAAAATGTCTTAATTTTTTTTCTGAAACCAAGATTTCAAGTGTAATTCCTTTGCCCACAGCCAAGTCTGAGGACAATCTCCAAGAATAGATTCTTAAAGGTATCTAGGTGTCCTATTCCTGGGTGAAATCCTCTGCCAACTTCACCATCCTAAACCACATACAGAAACGCACGATGTTAAGGCATTAAGGGGAGGTGACCTTCTGCAGGTAGGATTTGTTTGCAGTGACAGACAGAGGTTTGCAAGCATGTGCCTCGTTATTTACTTTTTCAAGTGCTCAGCTATTGGATACGTACCCACCTCATCTGTTATTCATCTGGCATGCTGCTGTTTGCAGAAAGTGGTGAATACAGAAAGGCTTGAGAACTAACTGTTGTGGGAGCACTCTGACTTGAAGAAGGCTTGGGCTAGAGGGAACCAGCCTCAGTTTTCCTGTCCACAATAACTTTTGCTGTTTTTGAGAAAAACCCTGATGTGGGAGCTGGTCAGAAAGGGGATATGCTGTTATATGGCCAGTCAGTGTGAAATTATGGACTGTGACTTTAGTCAGTGATAAACTGTTTCAGAGGAAAAGCCGTCTGAGGAAAAAAAAATGTCAAAAAACTAACTCTGTTCTAGGTGCTTGATGTGGGAGCAGGAAAATGTACTTACTGGATGGAATTAAGCAGCTAGATTAAGACATGAGACACAGAACAGGAGGCAGGCCAGGAATACCAGGAGCACATGTTTGTAGTGGTGATAAGCTTGGATATGCTGTAGATGATTAGAAAAATTTTATGCATGGTTGGCAGAGGCAATACCAAAGCCAGGGCCCTGAGCAATGAAGAGCAGCAAAACTCAGCCCCTTGTGATGGTGGGACATGACCTGCCAAATAGCACAGGAGCTTGTGGGTGATCATCCATTGCTATTAGAATGGATCTGAATGTTCAACATGTGCTGTGTTCCTAATCCCTCTCCCTGTTTCCTTTGTGATTGTTTGGTGGGTATGTTGGACCTGACCAATCCAGCAGAGCCCTTTTCTTCTCTGCTTCTTCTCAGCAACTTGCAGTGCCATGGGCACCTCATAGGATGCCACAGGGTGGTCACACATACTGGGCTTGCTATGCAGCCTTCCAGGTGACCGTGGGAACCATGTCCTGGCATCTCTCTGTGTCTCCTCCATCACTCCCCAAGTGCCAAAGGCAGAGCTGAATATTCTCTGAGCTCTCTTTTGTCGGATATCCCTTCATGCCAGGCAAGCACCTCCAACCTTCTCTCTGACAACTGACTTTGCAACTGCATAGAGCCAAGTAACACTTGGGGCTAACTAATCCATGCATAGAAGAGCATGTACTCATACACAGGTATGATTTCTTTGCTGATCAATCCCTGTTCTCTAGCACTGGTACAAGTGCCACAGAAAGGCTTATGGAAGTTTCTGTCCTCATAAGGAAACTTCAGAGGCCGTGTCCATTAGATCATATTAATTTGCCATTCACTGCTCTTTCTCCTGCTGTAGAACTGCAAGTAAATGCTTGAGGAGAAGGAGGAATTTGTTACTAGCATTTCTAACTCATATGGGATGAGTGGGATTTGAAATCAATATCTGGTTCCTTCTCAGCTTCTTCTTCCTCCAGCCTGGCCCATTTCCATCAGTCATGAAAAGCTTCCTGCTGTCACCAAATGACCAGTGCACATGATTAATCACTCAGGTCACAGCCATAAAGAGATCTGCCAGTCCCATCTTTAAAACCATCTCAAACAGGCAGCATGCCAGATTGATTAAGAGGCTTGCTATGGCAAATAGGAAAATCTCTGATATTTGGTGCTAGGGAAAAAACCCTGACAAACAAACTAACAAATTTTCACACAGAAAGGTAACTGCAGGTTTTCTGAGAGCCTAGGACACATTCACATTTATGAACAGCTAAAATATCCTGTGTTTGCAGGCAGGACTGTAGCATATGACTGCAGCATATGACTGCCATAGCAGTTATACCAAATCCCCTTTCTGTTTGTATCCTCTATGGGACCTAGCTCAGTTCTCTCTCAGTTGTGGAAAGGGAGAGAGGAACACCAAGAACACCCAGTAATACTTAATAACTTACTGCTTAAAGCATTGCCAAACAGTAGGGTAGGTCCCACTGACAACATCCAGGGATTTTATATAATTAAATGCCCTCTGGCTTTGTCTTGCACTGGGTCTTTGTTTCTTAACTGAATTGCTTCAGCAGTTTTCTTCATGATGAATGATGAGAACATAAACCTTGCTGTGTCTAGTGTCGTGTGTGACATGGTAACAGCAGGACAAGGTTCTTGAGAACCTCCATGACGCAGCAATGGTGAATCTGAAAGCCCAGAGAGTAAGGGACCTATGTGAATATCCCTGAGAATGCAGTTTAATACACAAAGGAGTGAATATGTGGTTTTGTTTCAATTTGAATCAGCAGCCTAGTTTTGATTCACTGGTCAAATTTTCTCTTCTGACTGGGTTTTAAACCAATCCTGAAGCTTACCTAACAAATTTCAGGTTGACCTAGAACCTCCAGAGTCATTGTCCCTTAAACTGGCCCTAGATACTGGAGAGCCTTGAGCTACCAAAGCATTTTTCCTGAACCCCCTTTTTCTCTGACTTGGAAGATTTGCAAGAAAATATCATTCAATCATTTTGAAATTTTGTGTGAAAAGATCATCTTAAATAGGTTGATATCAAATTCTGGATTTTTTTTGTTTGTAAGGAAACTAATGGCAGTGTTGAAAGCATATAGTCCTAAGCAACAGGTGGGATTTTCTTTTTTTTCCCCTAGGGTGGTCACCAGCCACTCTTTAAAATAAAGGATCTAAAGTGAGAATGAAGATAAATCTTGAACTGTACCTAGAAAACAACATGTATTAAAAGAACCATGAAGATTATTGTAAAGTGTTTCAATCTTGCTCAGAGCAAATTCCCATGTTCTTCAAGAACCTATTAAATGTTTCATTAGTGCCTCTACTCATATATAAAATGCTGAACACACAGGGGCTTTTCTCTGCTTTATCTAAAACAATGCCACTATCTTGTGTGATGTAGGATTTGTACTGATATCCTGTTTGCTTGCTTTATGTTGTTCCATTTCACTGGTTGTCATTGTCCACACTCTGCTGTTGTGTGGACAACAAAAAAACCAGCAGCATGTGTGTGAGCCAGGTGCGTGGGAACAGACCCATCCACCAAGTGGTCATGAAGTGTCTAACATTTTGACAAATCTTATCTACTAACAAGTATCTTTCCAGTGAAGATGGGTGTTCCGTAGAACACTGTGGGAAGAGGCAAAAGGAGTAGGGTGTGCTCAGGAAGCTCTGGGACTGCCAGAAGAAGAGATCAGACTGGGCATGACATTGACTACCTTAAAGACTCTCTTTGTGTAGGCTTTCTGCTAGCAGGAGATAATGACAGCTGCTCCCAAGGTAAATGGTGAAGAGTACTTCAGGAATGCAACAGCTGTGGAACGTTATTTTCTGATTAGTGCTCTTCAATAACCCAGAGAGATTTGTAGCAGTATTATGGTTTCTACTTGTCACTCAAACTTACGGCAGAGTCATTGCAAAGGAAGAAAAGTTCCTGGTGTGTTATCAACTTGTATTTCTGGTGCAGGAACAGGCTTCTTTGTATTCAAAGAGTCCTAGGATGATAAAATGAGACATAAAGATCTCCTTTGATGGTCAAGCTCCTGAAGCCCACTCAGAAATGAGTCACTGGTTAAAAACCACCTTTGAGCGATTCTCAGCTGCCATTCACAAAGTCAAGCACTCCATCCTGCAAATGTTCCAATTAGCCAAAGCCAGGTAGATATTCTCAGGGAGATACACACAGAGAATACAACTACAGGGAAAACTTCCTGATGTGCCTTACAGAAAACAGAAGTAGAACAATTAGGGAATGCTGCTGCTTCTTATCTCACCCTGTTCTCTTTTGCACTCTGTTTTCCATATGTTATCATGTGAAATTAATTCCTAAATAATGACAATAACACACCCTTAAATTCAGAGATTTTTCTTTACAGAGCAGTAATTAAGATTCCAAATTGCATGTGTTATTGCTAATTTTGGAAAACACAACTACCTCACTGAGGATTGCAACATAAGTGGTACCAATATATTCCCATGGTCTCTCTGATTCCCATTTAAATGGCAAATAAACAAAATTTGCAAAACACGGGTTTTCCTATTGGCAGTATTGGGTTCCCATTCCATAATATATACTGTATGTCTTTATAAATGTGAGTGTCTGAACAATATGCTTATATGTGTGTGTGTGTGTACACATTCTGTCTTGCATATGTAGCAGCTTTCAGTGTTCTTTAATGAGTCACAGACACACAGAATGTAATAATCAGGCTTGGAACAAACAATTACAGTTCTTTCCCTTTGCACCAGGAGGTTACAATCCTCAGTGCAGAATGTGTGTGCTGTTAACCCGATGCCTTAGAACACACCAGAATGGTTTCCCGTATCAAGATGCTGACAGGAATATTTGCTTTCATCATTTTTGCGCAGGATCTAAAAATGCAGATTGAAAGACCAGTCTGGAGAGGAAGTCACAGTTCAACACAGTTTACTTCTTTTCTTTATACAAATAATGGCTATGTTAGTTTTGCCTTGTCTTACCTCTTTTCCTCTATTCACATCTTTCTATTACATACAGGACAGAGCGAGATCTCCCTTTTAAACTTCTGTAGAGAGCCTACTACCATGGAGCTGACATTAGAGCTCTAGTGTTAAGGTAAACCTATGTCTTTTAACAGTTTAAGAGTGGGGCAAGGTGACATGATCAGCGAAGCCAGAGAAGCACTGGCTTTAGAGTAAGCTTGACTCAAGGGGCAGCTGAAGTCATTCAATTGCACATCTCATCCTGAAGAGGTGGAGTGAGACCTCAAGGGAGGAATTGCCACCCCTACATGTAAGCTACACAAGGTGTTTCCATCACCACAGTTCTCCAGTGTGCGTGATATGTGCCATGCAAAATTTTGAGTCTGCCAAAATGGCCTGGTTGGGACAAGGTGGATGGTCACTCCTGTTTTCAGAAGGAAAAGGGAGAGCTATGGTGGGCCGTGCTATGAGACAGAGACGGTGCTTTGTGCCTTCCAGAGGAAAAAGTTCCCAGATGCAAGTCAACAGGAGCGCCTGCTAAAAGCAGAAGAAAGACCCCAACTTGTCTGAGGCCTCTCAGCCTACAGGGACTTGAGAGATGCTGACAGAAGCACAGAAGGAAATGGCATCAAGAAGCAAATAGGTAATATTTTGTCTCTGTATTGCTAGTGGAACTAAAGCCCATTTTTTCCTCCTGATACTGTCGCACTGCATACAATTATCAATTTCCCCTCCAACAGTCACATGATTTCTTTGCAAAATGAGTTACTTCTCAAGACATTTATATCCATTATTCACATATGTATTGATATTTTCCATTAATTTATTCTAAAAAAATTCTCTGAGAAGCTATACCAGATATCAAGTATAATCTTGGAACAACATTTTGACTAATTCAATGTTTACATTGGGAAAATTTTTGAAGGTTTCAAGATGCCCATATAAAACCATATTACATGTTGTATTATAAACTTAGTCAAAGGCAAGCTATTTTATGTGATAGTATGCACACCATGAATAGACACTACTTTTGACAACAGTCTAAAAACTGCTGTTAAGATCAACAATGTTTGAAACTATACAGGTTGAACTGTACATGAGCTATCTCCTATGTTCCAAGCACTGAAATGAAAATTACACAGATCAAAATCTGATGAATAGGAGGACATAACCTCACTGATATCATTACATCTATAACATATGGTCTGTAATTAGAAGGGATTGGTGCTGTGGGCATGCTGTTGTCAGGAAATATACAATTGTCCTTATTCTGAAGTTATGGCAATTTTTAATTTAATTTTAAGTGTATTGTCTGACTTAGAATTGTCACTGTGAAATATACATCAGTAGACTAATGGTATACACCACACTGAACATCATCTGCAGTAAGACAACTGCTCCCATCTGTATCCTTTCAAAACTGGACTGTGGGGGATGTGGTTGCATATCTGTGGATTTTGATGTATTTGGTCTTTTTTTACCTATCTGGAACTGTCAAGTGGGGTTCCCAGACACATTTGCCTAGAAGTAAGAATTAAGACAGAAGACTTTATTTGAAGAAGACTGTGGAACTGAAAAGCGCAAATTTCATTCACTGCCGAAGACCTGCACCCCTCCTGGTGGGTTAAAAAGCCTGAATTCTATCATGATTCACTTTCAGCTGTACGTCTCACATTACCTTTTATTCTCTTTGGTGTCTAAGAACACAAGCTGCCTAATTAAGTGTCACTTTCTATTGAAGTCAGGTTTTGAATTTCCTGCCTTTGAAAGGACACCAAGAAGTCATTTCCCCACCCTTCCGAGAGAGAGCATTTTTGTTCATTAGCTCTCTATTGGTTGAATAAGTGATCCAACATTAAAAAGAAAAATTGCCACTGGTGAGCATAACCAGAACTTTGAAATATCTTGGGGTTTAGTTTTTTCTTTCTTTTCATGTTGCTTTTCATTTCATTGAACAACATTCGCGATGCCTCTTTGTAAACATCAAACACTGATTTGTGGCCCAAGTTTGTAATTATTTTTCAAGTGATGCCTCATTTCTTTCTCTCTTTCTTTTTCTTTCTCTCTTTCTCTCTCTCTTTCTCTCTCTTTTTCTCTCTTTCTCTCATTCTCATTCTTCTTTCTCTCTCTTTCTCTTTCTCTTTCTCTTTCTCTTTCTCTTTCTCTTTCTCTTTCTCTTTCTCTTTCTCTTTCTCTTTCTCTTTCTCTTTCTCTCTTCTCCATTCCCTCCTTCTTCTCTTCTTTTTATCTTCTCTCTTGTTTTTTTCTTTTACTTTTTTTTCTCTCTTTTTCTTTTTTTCCATGTGTATGTGCAGAAATTATAATAGAAAAAGAAGCATCAATACAGCAGAGTTCTAATAAAAATGAACCTGTCTTTGGTCAGGGTAAACTGCTGAAAAAACAGCCTAATATATTCTTTAGGTGAAGAGACAGTATCTGATTGCCTTCCTGTTCTCAAAACTAGTTGCATAGAGTGAGATTTTGTTAGATTGGTGTTAGATCTGCAGTCAGTTAATGGATGATTTCACATGGTCATAGAATCACTGAGACTGGAGGAAGACACCTCTTGGAGATCGCCTAGTCCAACAACCTGCTCAGTTCAGGGGCAGTTAGGGCAGGTTTCTCAGGAACATGTTTTGGTTGAGTTTTGAGTAGATCCAACAAGGGAGGGTGCACCACCTCTCTAGGCGCCCTCACAGTAGAAGTTTTTTTCTATATTTGTATAGAATTTCCTCTATTTCCCTTTGTGTCCATTGCCTCTCGTCCTGTCACTGGGCACCAGCGTGGAGGTCCTGGTCTCCATCTTCTTTGCTGCCCCCATCAGATATTTATAGGCATGGAAAGGATCTCCCTGAGCCTTCTCCAGGATGAGCAGTCAGCCTCTCATATATCTCAGCTGCTGTAAATCCTTTATCATGTCCTTGGCCCTTTGCTGGACTCACTCAATACTTCCATGTCTCTTTTGCACTGGGGAGCCCAGAATTGGATCCAACACTGTGGGTGTGTCTCACCAATCCTCAATAAAGGGGAAGGATCACTGCCTTCAGGCTGCTGGCAATGCTTCTTCTAACGCAGCCTCAGATGCTGCTGGCCCTCTTTTGCTGCAAGGGTACAGTGCTGGCTGATGTTCAACTTTGTGCCTGCCAGGGCTTCAAGGTGCTTTTCTGTAAAGCTGCTTTTCAGTTGGTTGGTCTCCAGCCTGTAATGTTGCCTGGGTTTTTTTCTTCCCAGGTACAGGACTTTGCACTTGCCTTTGTTGAACTTCATGGGAATCCTGTGTGCTGACTTCAAAGGGAGGTGTTCAACCTTCATTTTGCTTTCAAATGGTAAAATTGATCATCAAGGAAAAGAACCCTCAATCACCCTCAAATGAAATTGTGTTGTTCCTGACAAAGGAGGATTAAGAAGTAAACAGGGAAATGCAACCCATCTCTTTAGATATAATAGGATTTACCACATGTACTTTCATTCCTAGTGTTAGACTCTATTGAAATAAATCCCATTATACTTAATAACTGTACAGATTAGAGAGTCTTCTAAAAGTGGCTGATCAGTATTAACTAGCACAATTTGAATACCTTACGTGTCTATTCTGAATCTGAAAATTGAATAAATAATAAGCATTCTTTAAAAGGATCATTTTCTGTGATCAGCACTGATCTAAGTGTCTCTTGTTGAAAAAAATACCTTATTTTTTCGGTGGAAGGGAAGTGGAAAAAGAGGTTACTGTCTACATTATTTAATGACCTGGGAAATAAGGCTGAATAAATAAACTCTGCGGAGAATCAACTAAGAAGATTATTTTCTGGATGAAAATCTTGGTTATAACTTGCACAATGTCTTCAGACAAATAATTAGAAGAGCAGTATGAAGTTGTTAGGTTGAATCACAGGAGACCTCATAAGATATGTTTCCAATCAGCATGAAGGACATGCAAGTAAAAGTAGCTTGAATGAGTATTTTTTGTGTAATAAGAATAGGCAATGCAGCCTACATAATACATTACTACTGACTTGCACTTCTCTTAGTAGCTCCCCTACAACTCCAGTGCCTTCAATAAAAATTTAGATAGCATTTCAGAAATATCAAACCCTTCAGCTTTTTGTTTAGCTTTTCCAATTTAATATAACTCTCTTTTCTTGTTACATGTCATAAGGCTGTAAATCTTGGGGATTTTTTGTATGCTGATCCAGCCTCACTGAAGGGGACTGACAGCAGAATCTGTCCCCAGGTATTTTGTACATTTAGTTGCTGTGTTTCATTTGTAACTGCTACTTACACAATTTTCCTTGGTATGATACTGGTTTACTTCAAGTGAAAATCTTACCGCTAAAATCTACAGAGAAAATGTGCAGAGGATGCTTTATCATTGCTTGTCAAAAATTAAACAAAAAGAAGTTAATTGGAATGACATCAGCATTTTATCCTGCAACATCATCTTTTATTCAGTCACTAGTGGACACGAAAGAGATCGCAGGCTAAAGAACACGTCTTAAGGTGCTTATGTCTGACTGCTGGGAAATTGGATACAAGGAAGGCAACAGTGACTGAGGAAGAGAATGTGAACTGGTTTAAACTGATTTAGCACTGTGAAAGTTAGTAAGAACTATAAAAACCTGAGAGGAAACAGCACCAACGTCATCCCCTCCCTCTCCCCCTAAGTCTTTCAACAGTATGGCTCTCTGTTCAGGAAACTCAATTTAACACTCCGAGTGATTGCTGTGTTAAGGCAGACATGCAGCCACCCATTTTGCATAAGCAAAATTCTCTGTTTTTTCTGTGTCTCTGTTCTCTTCCTTATAATAAGTAATAAAAAGCCTGTTGGGCTGACGTATTTAAAATATATCCTAACTGTCACCTTCAATTTTAAATGTAATTTTTTGGGTGAATTTACAGTGCAGTTTTCTCATTCAGGGACATTTAGAGGGCTAGAACAGACTAATGACTACCTAGTGTGCAATGATATCCAGGCCAGGGCAATGTAAAAATTTAATAAAAATGGAGAAGCTAAAATACTGAAAAACTAAACAGAAAGCTTTATTGATGCACATGCTGAATATCATGTCTCTAGGAAGAGGAGGCATAGAAATCTCAGCACATAATTAAAATTATTACCTGATTGGCATAGCAGAGGCTTTAGGGAATAACTTGCATGACTGCAATATTGATATACCGGGGTAGAGCTGGCTTAAAGAGTTTGGGTTGATAAAAGGAAGAAAATATACTGCTTGATAATTAAGCTTATATAGACAGAGGAGACAGAGACATAAACACCAGTGAAAGTCTCTGCTAACAATGAAAAGAGGAGAGAATGAGACAACAGTCTTTGCAAGGGTCAACTGTGATAATAATTTTAAAGAGGTAAAGCAGCTGGTCCTGCTTTTCTAAAACTAAATTTTCTTCAAAAAGTAAGTGTTGCGTATCTCTTGATGAAAGAGACTGTATATGCAGATTGTTTCTGCTCTGCTAGGCAGGAAAGCCTTCCAGAAAGGGTGAGAGCCCAAATTTATTTTGAATTGGATATCTTTGAGATGGTAGAGCACATGCTCCTGGTTTGGAAAGCTCAGAGTATCTTTTTTCCTTCTTTTCAGACACAGGAACTACTCGTACTGTGCATGTTCTTGCAATGCTATCCGGTGATGTATATCAGCAGAGAGGCCGTCCTGGGCACAAGGAGCTCTGCCAAACAGCGCCTAAAAAGGCATTCCTGGCTGACCCTGAGGAAATGCAATGAGATCACATGCTGTAGGAGCATCAGCAACTATCAGCCTTCTGAGCTGAAGTTTTAATCAAACCATTTGAAAAGCTTTTGCAGTATGCTGAAAGCAATTTCTTGACACTGCACTGAAATTGAAAGAAAGGAATTAAAACTAGTTATTCTTGATTATGAATAACAGAAAAAATGAAACGGAAATTTAAAGAAGAAAGGCATGATTCATTGGAAAGAAAGGAGAAAGGATAAAAAAATAAAGACAATAGACAGGCTTTAAAAAGCCAGGTCATAATCTTTATGCAGAAGGAAGGTCAAGGAAAAAGATTTCAAGAGAGTTAGCAGCCTCAGAAAAGAAAGAAATGTGTGCAATATCTGCACAAAGAAAGGACAAGAAAACATCTTCACTAAACACGAGTACTTGCCAGGCCTGAACAAAATGTTGAACTGACAGTCTGGTGTTGAGGATGAGAAGGTCTATGTGCACAGCACCAGGAGTGCAAGAACTGAGACTCAAGCAAGGGGGTCTAAACTGTAACAGGAATGCATTTTATAAGTACACTGATAGTAACGAGCAGACCAGGAAATAGTTAACGACCCTGCCCCCCAACAGCTCATCGTAGATCATACTAAAAAGGTGGAAAAAATTTGATATTCAGCCCTGTACTGGCCATCACATTGAGTGTCCATTGATCAGATGGTTAATACCACTGGTACCAGTGACAGAAAGTCTAGAACAACAGACTGGTGAAAGAATATGTTTGAATATTTGAATAGTTTAGTGTCTACACACTGAATGGCCTTGAAACTTCTTCAAGAGTTCTTCCAGAACAAACAGAAAAAATGTCAGTGCCGTTAACTATTATTCTGTTAACTTGTTCAGAAATGATAGCATTCCAGAAAGGGCAAATGTACTGCCTGTCCTTAGACATAGTGCAAAAAAAGAGAGGAAATTACAGACCAGTCAGCTCAGCTCTGATGTATATAATGGTTGCAGAAGAAATAATCAAAAAGCTTGGAAAATAGCTGAATGACAAATAATAGCCAGAATAGATTTGGAAAAAAAAAATCATATCAACTAAATTTCTTTCTATGAAGAATAACAGGCTTTTCAGATAGAGAAAAAACCCAACTGACTTCAGTAACCTGGTTTGTTCTCTGTCATATTTTGTTCTCCTAAACAACCCTAGGCTAAACTGCCTTGATGAAATTACTCTGACATGAAAAAAGGGACTGGGGAGCAATTCTCACAAAATGTGTCCAAAAGTTCCTGGTCAAAGTGAAAAAATATTTCAAATTATGTTCTAAATACATTTTTCAGTGTCAGTCACTCCTTGCATCAAAGAAGTTACGAAAGAATATATTTATTTCATCTGGGGATGGTAAAATGGAAGCAGTTGGAAGAACAAGGGTGGACAGTATTAGAATTCAGAAAAACTGGCAAAAGGATACATTGTCTGAAAAATACCAAATGTATGACTAGATGTGGATGAATGTAATAAGGCTAGGATAGGGCAATAAGAATACAAAATGGGACCTGTGAGGGAAGAGTGGAGAAGGCGGAGAAGACATTGATGCCTAAAGAGGGCAACCTGGAAACAGAGACTAGACAGGAGTAAGGGAATAAAGATGGGTACTTGTTTGAAAGGCCTTCAGAGGTACACCCTGGGCAGGCCAACATCTACACCCAGGATGGACGACAAGTCACGAGTTCTTCACACTGTTACAGGTTTGGTCCATTTGCATATCAGCATAAATTTGCCAGTTTAACTTTAGCTAATGATGTAACTGCCCCTCAGCTTGCCCCCCTTCTCAAGATGCTGGTTTATGCATTTTGGGCCTAGGACAGTCTGGGTGTCCTTGAAGAGCAAGCCTGGAGAGGCTTTGTTATGTCTATCTTAGCATGAGAGAACAGCAGCTAACGAGCTGCAGGACAGTTCAGAGTTACACACTAGGAATATAGAATTTTGAAAAAATATAAGAGTTAAAACCTAAGGCATCAACATGGCAGCATGATAACACTCCTCAAGTGTGCAAAGGAAAAAGGAATGAATGGTCTCCATGCATGTTAGTACGAAGAAAAAATTTGTTGGCTTTTAAATGGTAGGAAGGTTGTTTCTGGATGCACATCGAGGTAAAATACCTCTAATTAACCTTGTTAATCAGTGATCCTGTGTACTAAGAGGGTATTGGATGCTGCATGCTTTCTCTGCAAACATGAGTTAGAAACACTGAGTGTGGTTACCTTGCCTTGACATGCACTAGACAGCCCCTGGGGGTCTCTTCCACATTTATTTTCCATTAGAGAACAATTGTTAACTATTACCAAATTGTAATTTTTTTGCTGTGTATTTTCTTTCATAGCTTTCACTAACACAATGATATTAACTGTAGAATGACGTAGGGAGAAGTTTAGCGTACAGAGGATAGGTTGGATGACCCAAGCTGTCTCCTCTGATGTAAAAGAAGAAGTAGCAACTAAAATAACCTGCCAGCAAAACTTTGTTATTACTGTTTGTGGTCAGGATCCCCCTTTGAGGCCTGTGTAGGCAGTTTTGACTGACACTGTTCTTCCTGAATATGCTGAACTCTCAGCGGCATTCACTTGCTCCAGGTATATCAGGTAGCAGAATTTGCTGAAAATCATGTTGCAGCAGGAAAAAGAAAATCAAAAGATGACATCTCTGGTTTGCTTTAGGTCAATAAATTGAGCTTTTTTTCAGAGAGAGATTTTCTCTATGTAAAGTATGAAAAGACCCTTTCATAGGATTATTTTAAAAAATGTACGAACTCATTTTATTTAACATGGAACTAATTTACACATGCATTACCCGTAATTTTAAGAATCATAGCACTGTGGATAATAGATAAGTTTGCTATGTTTTGGTGGCTGCATTAGAATACAATGAATATTGTAATCTCTGGAGTCAAACTGATCCTATTTCCACTAATATCATAATACAGTAATTTCTGTCAAGTAAATGTTTGTCCAAAAATCTTACCCTTTTTGTTTTTCTTTACACATTTTTTTATTGTTTAAAGTGAGCAAATAGTTCCAGAAAGAAATATGCTCCTCTCTGCTAGTGCCTAGGATAAAAGAGTTAAATGAGACTGAGAGAACTTGAGATAAAATGCAGGAGTGGCAGCCACATGTCAGCAATCACAAGAAAATGATTTAGTTACTCTGTTCCTTTGGATCTTTTGATTCTTGTTATTTAGATGGATTTTACTATGTTTAGCTGCCATTGAAAATAGTAGGCTTCTGTGATGAGCTTTTATGATAAATATCTTTTAAATATCTTCTCTTGAATCTCTGTATCAGAACACCTGAACGTCTGCTGCAGATGATCAAATAAAATTAACTCAAATTCCATTTCATTTCCTGCTTTCCAGGCTGTCCTGTCCAACTCAACAGCTTTGCCAGAACCAAGGCTTAGCAAAATTCGGAGCAGCTGAATGCGTTTCAGACCTCTGTCATCTGTCACCCTGCTCATATTCTGTGCCTTTATTTGGTTTCAAAGACCTGAAATCTCACTGGGATTTTTTTTTTTTGGTGCAAACTTAAAAATATGGATAAAAATGTGTTTTAAACATTGTGCATGAAAACATTTTGTTTGGTGATGTTGTCTGATCTAGTCAGCTGCATTAAGAGGTGTTGGAGGGCTAAATGTTGTAAGTGCCCATCAGGCAGAAGAGAAAATTAAAACTCTGCTTGAGGTCTCTCACTATCATGTCAGGGATGAAATGAAGTGCCTATGAAGCTGAGGAGAGTGTCAGAGACCGGGGCTTGCAGGCTCTGGGGCTGCTGTGTACGCGCATCTCCCAGCGCACCAGGAGGAAAGCGAGCAGTGCTGTGTGGGCTGTGCAAGCCTTCATCTTCCTGGCGTTACCTTACACATGGGCACCCTGGAAAGGCAGCTGAAGACAAGCCCGCTGCAGGCAGCAGGGTCGGCTGGTCACCAAGCACAGACTTGTTTCTGTCAGCCCTGACTGCAGAGTTGTGGCTGATATCGTGTTAGTTAACATATCCCCTCAAGCCTTGTTCTCCTACAGCTCATTAGGCACTCTCCAGCTTTTAGTGTTGACTGAGATTCATGCATCTGCAGTTTGTAATATGCTTTTTTTTTCTTTTAGGTCAGCTGTGTAAAAGGACTTTATATCATTTCACTGGCTTGTGCAGATATCTCAAAATTACCCCAGTACACAACTTGTACAGCAGTCACACCCTCACATTTTTTTTCAAAAGACTGTATTTAATATTTTTTAAAAGCACCAATTTTTCCATAAAACGGTCAGGATAGAGAATTTTCCACTACTGCAACAGGGAATTAAAGAATAGTTACTGACTTCTTTGACAGATTGCTTCAAGACAACACCAAATCTCAAGTCAATATAAGGTGAAATAATTACAAGTATCCAGCCTGGAAGGAATTAAATCCCTGAGGAGCTCATTTGCATCTGGACATTATGGCTTCAGAAAACATTTTTGATAGCAAATGCCCTTTCTTTTGCTTTTATTCGAGAAAAAGTCTATGAATCCTGTTTTAATCCTGCAGTAGCTTTAAAATTATGGAAGTCAGTAAGTCCTCACTGTGTTGCTTTCTAGTTGGTAGAGGCCAATTTCTTTGCTCATTTGGAAAAATTAGATGAACATCTGGGCACACTTCATGCCTGAAATAAAAGCAGAAGATTTCAAAATTGAACACAATTTTAGAACATGTTTGGAGTTTAGTTAGTTTATGTAGCAGGTAGACCATTTTGCAAAGAAAAGGAAAAAGAAGAAAGGTGATATTTTCGTCTTTGAAAGAGAGAAAATTATCAGGCTGTTGATTGCTGGGGGGACGGATCACATTATGTGTGGAACAACTGCTAGCTCTGCTGAGCCTGTGTTTTCTGTTTCCAGTACAATTATGATTTTTAGCTCCTATGCTCATTTTTTGCAGGTATTTTGTGAGTTTTCCGTCAGATACAGAGCTGAGGATTAGAGAGAGGATGATTATTCTGTGAAAAATGTTCATCCACTGGCAGCTGCCTAATCCTTTATAGATTGTCTGGATGAGTCCATTCTGCTGTGAAGTGTTTGCTTAGTTTCCCTGACATAATTACCCTGAGAGCATCTGATGCGCTGGCTGAAGAATATAACATGGCTGGATGTGCAAGAACAAATCTGGCAGGATATTTAGGGTAATGCTTTGGGTTTGCTCATGGATATCAGAATCCAGGCACATGCATTTGTCAGTTTTATGTCTGTCATCATGCAGCCTTTGCCAGCAACAGGCAGGACTTAGGGACTGTAACAGGGGTAGGAACCTGCCTGTGCAAAAGGAGCCATTGGACTGGATTTGCTCACTGAGAGCTGCCGGGCTGAAGTTTGGCGCTTGTGGTTTAACAGCATGGTATTTCATCAGGATGCCTGGGAACAGACAGGGGATCTTTGTGCCTGCCAACCTACACCTTTGCAGACAGGATGTGCAGGACTCTCTTCTGAGCATGGATCAATTTTTCTCCAGGAAACTCAGTGTCAGTCAATGTCAAGTGAAATAGGAGCAGGCTGTAGCCCCTCATTGCCATGCTGTATTAATCTGTCTCTTTTCTCCCAAAGGGTAGCCAAGAAGAGCCATAAAGAGGTCAGGTGGCACTGGCAAAATATGACAACCACAGTGAGAAAGCAGGACCTGCCTGTAAATCCCAGGCATATTTATACTTAATATTAATAAACAAAGATCCATCAGTAGATGGAACTGCAACTAATAAGTGCTCTGCTGTTTGGGCTAATTACTTCAAGCTGATGCATTTCTGACCATGTCAGGCAGTTTTTATTTACAGTAAATTTTGGCTAGAATTAGATATTAGTTGTCACAAAGATGTGAGGAAATAGAAACAAAGATTGTGGGGATTAAGTTGAAATTTATCATAGACCTAGGCTCCTGAAGATGTTTTTGGCAGCCCTCAGGTCACTTGATCTCTGAGAACTGCAGGTGCCCTCAGAGTGCTCTGGTTACATGCACATATCAGGGCCCATGGGATACCTTGGCCATGCCAAGAGTTCTGAGGCCCTTGACTGTGTCTAAACATCAAGCTGTGCCTGCTCTCATCCACGGTCCCAAATTAGTGGCAGTAATCTCTCAGTACCTCTTTTTCCAGGGAACTGCCATGGGAGGACAAATAGAGGAGAGGAAGAGGGTTTAAAGATGTGGCACTGTGAAATATGAACGACCACCTTTCCCCACTGCTCATACAGCACCTCTCTCTTCCTCTGCAAGGCAAAGTAAAACACGCTGGGAAACATCTGCCCCGATCAGCTTGGCACTTTAGTGTCTGAATGGAGCATCAGAATGTCTGAATGGAGTATCAGGCCCCATGGATATGTCACTGGTTGACTTGGGTGTTGATCCTTAATTTTATATGCGTAGATGAGTTTGAATCTGTTATATCCTGAGAATATCAGACACCACACACTTCATTCCGGCAATTTGTCCCAATCGTTACTGTCTAGAATTTTCCTTCTCTCATTTGTAGAGGCTACAATCAAAGAAAGGTCCCTCAAAAGACTCTTGAGCCCTCTCTGGCTCTTTCTCAGACATGTACATGCAAAACACAGTGGACACCTAATCTGTCATACCTGGACTCTCTCTCTATGGACTGAAATGCGTACAGGCAGAAGGGATGTGTCCCCAAAGCCCATCCTCCTGGAGTGTCGCACCATTGTCAATTTGTTTCTGTGGGAGAAATTCGCTTGAAAATCCTGGAACAAAAACTTCTCTTTTGCTCTGATGTGGCATCTCCATTGACTGGGAGCCAGAGCTGTCCTGGAACTGATGGAGCTGGGCCTGTGGTTCCTTGAAGAAGGAGTAAATAGACAAACAAGGGATCTGCGGTTGAAGAAAAGGTGTGACGGAACCAGCTACAAGAATATCTACCACTGATACATTAAAGTCCACTCTTTGTGTTAATAGTTTTTCCAAAGGTGTGTGGACTCTAGGGAAGTGTGAACTCTAGGGAAGCTTAAGCAGAAACGGGACCTGGCATACCGTGAGAGAACCAGGCTGTCAAGCATGTTTGCACTGAAACTTAGGACAATTGGGGTCCCTCCCTGTCTCCAAGCACAGCAGGGCTATTTCGCCCACCACATTGGCCCAGCTGGGATGTGATTCATGAGAAAGGACTGGAAATAGGCTGATGAAGCTGGTAATACTCTATGGGGGTGCAAGACACTGGGGAAGTTATGGATTCAGCTATTGAAGGGCTGACCTGACCCTGTCCCAGGAAGAGCAATTAGCAAGAAGATCAAGAAACCTTTTCAGAATGAAGCTATTTTGCCAGTCTGCCTCACTAACTCAAGATGTCTGTGAACTTCAACTCTTTTTCACATGGCATGATAAGGGTATAAGTGGCATGGATACACCAGCCTTGGCTTTTTATCTCCAGTAGTGTAGTAAAGGTCCCATGTGGAATTATGTGTAGAATATACATGAAAAACCTAAAAGTAATATGGATGGGGTAGACACTGGTTTTGCTCAGTTCAGAGCTGCAGTGAACTCTGACTTCTGGCACTTCCACATGGACATGAGAAAATACCGTAAGAAGGCCTTGCTCTGCGATAGAGGAGGTGGAACTTTATAGACTTGGTACCAGTTCAATAGTTCCAGCTGTTCATAGGATGAAGGGGCTGAACTGAGTCCAATATTTCGGACAGAATAATGTTCATGAGAGCCCTGTACTGTGACTAGAGACTTCAATGTTGAAAAGAGTTTATTGATGCTTTATAGGGCAGACAAGATATATAATAAAAACCCCAGCATCAGCTGTAGTGCCTGGGTGTAGGAACATTCAAGATGTTTAACAAGATGTTCCAGGTTGTCCTATATGAAGCATTTACATGGTTTTCCCTTGGCATACTATGTCTGTGTTGAACATGATTCAAGGCCAAAAGCATGTCAGTTGTTACAGGGTTTGATTTTGGGGCATGCTTAAAGATAAAATGCTTCAGTCTTCAGTAGTCCTGGCACGCTGTTGAATGAATTAGTTCAACCTAATGACATAAATTGTACTGTGGGTGAGATTATTTTTACCTAGGACTGGTTGGGCTTTATTACTTCATCAATGGTTCAGAACTCCGTTATCAAACAATCAAAGGTCTTGAAATGAAAAGTTACTCCAGAGACTAGAAAACTGAAACAGAAATCACTAGAATGAATTTTTAGAACTAACCTCTTAGTTTCCAGGCAAAAATCAGTTGGCCAAATAAATACATATTAAACACTGAAGCAAAAAAAAAAAAAAATCCAATTGTTCTCTTTATTTTATTTTATTTTTAATAATCACCTACTGTTATTTTTATGATCCTCTTTAAAGTTTGTGGCAACCTTCATATGCAACAGTGAGTTTTCTTGAGCATTTTGCCTAATTAGTTTGCAGAGGACTGACAGCTGACATGACTTCCATTAATCAACTCTGATACTCTACATTAACTTTTCTTTTACCCTGTGTATTAATTCAATGCTGAGGCCTGTCAGGAAGTGGTTGAGAATCCCTCTGGGATTGTACATTTGCTTGAAGCTGAAGAGTGGGAAGATAATAAATCATGTGAATTTCTGGCACTTCTCCCCGTTTGTCGTTAGGCTTTTGGAGCAATTAAAGTCTGACAGTTCAGCCACACAGATTCACTTGTTTTGCTCAAAAATGAAATGCAAGAATTATTTTTTAACAAACAGAATCTTTGGAGTCTTTGGGTTTTTTTCCTGGATTTTCAGCTGCGTTGATAAACAGCTCATTTCCCTGCTTCACCAGTTGTAGTCTCTGTTATGACAGGACTTTTTCAGTATATGAATTTTCATTACTTGTTTAATTTTCAATAATAACCAGGAGAATTGATAAAGGATAGATAATAATAATAATAATAGTAGTAAAGAAATTATAGGAAAACCCTCCTGTGGCTACTTCCTTTGCTTATTCATGAAAATGCATAGCCTAGCAGATAAAGTTAGTCTGTCATCTGTAAAGAATCTTGAATATATAAAAAAACCCTCCCAAAACTTCAGGATATGAATTAAGAGATAGATGTTAAAAAAACCCTGAAACTTCACTTAAGCAAACAAAGAGTGAACAGTCATGTGGAAAATACTCAGATCACAGCCTTACACTGATTCACCCAGAGAGTTGATGCTACTGGAGCCCTGCTGACCAGTTATGCTTTGTATGCCATTCTCCAGCCCTACTCACACAAATTTGATTGGGCTAAATCACTAGGTGTGATGGGAAAAGTGTTTGAACTTTTTCACTACTGCAAGTAATTTGTTGAAGTTTGTGATATTTCTTGAGTAATTAAGAGTCAGTTAGCCAGGTGAATAAGAACATGAGAAACTGGAAATCAGTTGCTTCAGTTGAAAGGGAAAGATCAAGATTATAAATAAAGCCTACAATTTACAGAATGTGATAGATTTGATAACAATTTAGAGAGGCTGAGTTAGTTTGTATTTTGGATAGGAGTGTTAAATGACAAAAGCAGCTTATTAGGGCATGCTAATTCATATGTAAAAGGGAGACCAATATAACAATGGACTCTATACTCCAATCTCAAAGCTGGTTGTAAGGCATGATTTACACTCACACTGGTTTGTACGGGCAGTGAGCAACAGCTAACCTCACTGAGAAGATACATTTGTCAATAATATGCTAATGGAATAGATGCTATTTTGATAAATAAGTTTTGAGGTTTAACTTGAAAGTAATCTTCAGCATTTGCTTCAGTCTTTCATCAGCAGTGACTCAAAACAAAGCATTTGCCTCTCTCATCAGGTTGAGACACTTCTGAAATCAGATAGCTAAAAGTGAAAACATCTCCCACACATAGTCAGAGAGATCTCACAGCAATAGGAAATTGGAGGACTTAAATTTATGTGCTTTTTGAAAGTGGATATCTCAGTCCAAATAATTGGCAGTGATATAGAGATGAATTGATAGCATTGCAGGGGCAAACAAATTCAATTTGGACTGAGTGTGGTTACCTTTCTGTGGGGGGAGTGGGGCTGAAGTGGAACTTGGATGTACAGGACATCAATTTTTTTAAGAAAAAACCTGAACATTAAATGTCACTGGTTTTTTATCAGATAAATGGATGTATTAAATATACAATTGGAATGTTTTGGCAGCATTTATTTCAGGCATGTCTGGGGCCTTTGAAACAAAATTTCATGTCTTGAGTAAATCATTAGTAATAATTCCAGCTACCACAGTTATAAGAATCTTTTTGCTTCAGATCAATGGAATTGCTTTTTATGACTAGGCAGCAAAAAAAATACAAACTCTTCAGGCTGATAGCATAGAGCTGAGCTGTGGGGCCCCAGAAAAGCTCTGCTGACTTCAGTGGGGCTCTGGACATTCTGTGGTAGGATCTTAACTGTAGAATCAGGAGCTGATGAAATGAAACTGCATCTCCAGGTAAGCTAAAAACACCTGAGACAACAAAAACTGAAACACACAAATTCCCTCCGTAAAGAAATAGTTATGGCGTTTATTGCACTTTCGATGCCTGCTCTAATTTTTACTGTCATGGGTGGTTATCTACTTTTTCTTATTTTCCATTTTATGTCCTTGAATTGTAAATACTAAACGTGATATTTCATTGAAATTGTAATCATTTATAGAACCACTAAATGACGAAGTGTAGTGGCAGTGAATTACATTGACCTAGAAATATACATTTCCTAAAGAAGAAAAAACCCTAGAATTGTTTTCCTTTTAAATGTATACATTACTGACTCTGTTAATGTTCATTATTCCAGTTCTAATCCATTTCAGAAAAGTCTGTATCCTGGAGGAGAGACCATTTGATCAAACCTGATTAAACCTTTCCGTCAGCTTCTTCAGCCTATAGAAGAGATTTCTGAGTACCTGGAGAGACTGAACTTCTCTTCAAAAGCTTTTGGAGCATAATTTGATTCAGTCAAAGCTATTTCTATAATCCTCTCCAAAAATAAGGGAAATTCCAAAGTCTTTGAAAAGGAGTGAAGTTTAATTTTTCTACAGTCAGCTAAGAAGGCGTAGGCTAGTTATACTTACCAAATAAATTTTGTAAAGCACAGAATGGTGAGAGAGTATAGCTCTTCCAGAGACCTAAAATAACATTCTTTTGAGAAAGCAAATGCAAAAGCTGAAATAAGAAAATAAGATTTCTTAAACACTGGCTGTTTCTTAAATGCATGTATTTTCTTTAAGTTGCCAAATTGGTTATGCTTTTATTGTTAGTACTTTAATGTACTCAAAGGTGATCACTCCAGGACAGAATCTAAACAAAATAGTTGAGGGAATGTAAGCATACTTTACTGTTATGGTCATTTTACTTGGGACACCTCTGAAGTCTTTCAGCAAGAGTGATGGTGAAAGGCAGATGGAAAAACAGTTGTGGTTATTCACAGTACTGTGAGAACTCCTCAACAGAAAAAACAAAGCATGCAATTAGAACATGTTTCAGGATAGACTCTGGATTACATTAGGGGCAGCTTGTACTTGTGGCCAAGTAAAGGGAGCTAAAACCCTGTGAATTACATGTACAGCCACATTAAAGCTAATTTATGTTGCCCCAGCAGTTATACTGCTGAGGTTACAATGATGTAATGAAAGTGGACAGAATGGTCACAGTATAGGAAAATACTGCTCAATGTCTGAATCACAGTGAGTGAAATGATTGTGTGAAAGCTTAACCCTCCACTGTCATGAAGAAGGCAGCTTAGCTAATACCACCTCAGCCTAGCAGCTCATTCTTTTCAGTTTCAAAATCTCTATTGTGTAGCCTCAGATACAGGATAATCAGTTTGTTTGAGGCAGTGGGGGTAAAATAATTAGAAAAGGCCTGACTTTGTTCTTTGCATCTGTAATTAACTATTTCAGACTGAAAAAAAGTCAGAAGTAGAAATAGTAAATGATCCTGCTCTGCGCCAGGCAGGTGGTTAAGGAGGTGAGAGAGAGAGATCATGCAGGGTTCTGTCTGGATCTCAGTAGGCAAGGCTCAGTAATAAATGGCTTAATAAAATAACTGTTTAGACAGAATAAGAAGAATATTATAGTTAGTGGTATATCTTATATCTCATGACAATATGAGGCTGAATTTATGCCAGTGTAGGAAAGCTAGTAAAAATTTGTAATCCAATTAAAAACATGACTTCTTTGCAAGAAGATATTAAAAGATTAATATTTATATATTATAAAAATTATAATGTATTCTTGTTATTTCTATGTCTCTGTGTTCTCTGGAAGGATGAAATGATAATAGAAATGGATGGTGGAAAAAATAGCTGGAACTACCTTGAAAGAAGACTAATGCTGGAAGTACCTTGAAAGACTAATGCTAACTGCTTGGTTTCAGAAGCTGGTTTCCTCTGTAGTCTCCTTCAATTAGCATGAAACCATCATGGAGATACAATTATACTTCATTAGGGATCCATGAATCCAGGAAATGAAACAGTCCATTCTCTGTAGACACTGCAGACAGCAGCAAGATATGTGCTTTGTGGATCTAATCTGTTTTACTTGTGTCCCAGCCATGGATTGCAGCAGTTCTTACAGAGATTGTCTGATGGTTTTGTTTAGCCATATTTTCTACTTACAGGAAAACGACTCCACCATTAACAGTTTCTGTTGTGGTTTTTTTTTTTCCTGAAAAAATAACTATTCCATAAGAAGATGAGAGACAATTCATGTTACAGGAACTCAGCATGTTACAGTGGAAAATGCCTCTGATACAGTCATGATTTATGAACTTCCCAGGATAAAAAGCAAGAGAATGACTTATGGTTAACTCTCAGCAGATTGAGGAAGCCACAGACTAACTGGCAGGAAGCAAAGCTTAAGAATTGCTCACAAAATCTGAACAGATTGTTCTAAACTTTTTGCTCTTCTGCATTCATGAAGGCCTAGTGCTTTGTTTGGAAAGAAACAAATTTGCTCTCAGAAGCTGAGTCATTTAACTGAATTTTCATTGGCGTGTTCAGTGCTTCAGAATAACGTCCTTAATTAATGACTTCTGGAAGGAAGACAAAGTAGAATGAAATGAGAGTCATTCAAGATTCTGACAGTAATAGTTTGAAAGCCAACTGCTACAGGGTTTCTGAATAGCTCATGAGAAAACAAAGATTCTGTTGAAAGTTTCACTTTCAAAAAAACTTTAAACATTTCTGTGAAAAGTAGAGATACACGTTTGCACATGATTGTATAAAGAAGTGACAAGTAGGTTGTTTAGCCTGTGATATATCCACAGTTGTGGAATTTATAGGCACTGGCTGAATTTTCAGGCTGGAGATGTCAGGCAAGCAGTATGTATTTGGTGCAGTAGATATTGCTAGCTGAGAGTTTTCAGGTGAAAATCACACAACAAAAGTCAGTAAAGGAAACATTTCATTGTCATCATATGCAGATTTTGGAATGGATGGGTAGGATTTCTGCTCATATTGACGACCTGCATAACCAGTGTAATCAGTAACACAACACCAGAGTGTGATACAAGCGGCCAAGATGTAGGGAAAGAAATTCAGGCTTCAAAAAATTTTTAATTTCAGATTCAGACTGAGTTCTCAAACTTGTGCATCCTGAATGAGAAACCTGACTGTGGCAATTAATCTAGTGTCTTGATCTCAGTATCACTGTTCACTGGTTTGCAATATTTATTAGTCCAACTAGAGATAGGATAGCTGCTCCTCCAGCGTTGATGTTCATGTCATTGGTGCGGGCTACACAGAGCCAGGGCTTGCATTGTGGCATTCTCTCTTCCAGACCACTAATTTGGCAAGCAGTTCTTCTGTGACAAGCAGGCTGCTTTTCTGTCTCCCATTTCAAAAGGCTCTGGCTTTTCTAACTTCTAGAGAGAACTTTATTTTTTTTTTTTTTTGAATCCTGGAATTCACATTGGAAGAGCAACCACCTGCTTCCCCAGGTGCAATGGTTGTGTCTTAGAATTGAATCTTGCCAAGAGACAGCTGCTACAGCTCCGGTTGAAAGCTGTGGGTAGGTACTTAGCACATCCACAGAAGGAAGGGAGCTAGAAGAGAGACATTTCTGAGAGAAATTTGATGTGGCACCATGTTGCAGGGATGAATATTTTTTTCATTTCTCTGGAGGAAATAATTATGCTTTTTTTTTCCCCCACTGAGAAAAACTACAAAGCAAAACTTAGTACTTTTCTTTCTTTCATGCTGATGTCACTACTCATGGACCTGCAATGTCTCTCTCTCTTTCTGTCTCTCCCTTCATCCCCCATCTCCTTCCTGCCCTCCATCCTAACCCTCAGCTTCAGTTCCAGAGCACAAGAAAATATGCATGTCTCTATTCAACAGAGAAGTTTAAGCTAATGTTTAGATCCCAGTGATGTGCAACAATATGCTTAAACACCTGGAGCATGCCAGCTAAACCAGCCTTTCAATAAAGAGAAATGATGGAGTCAATAAAGTAACTGGTGTCAGTGAGTTAACAAAATGGAGAATGGAATTAAGCTAAGAAAAAATAAGCTCCATAATTTTCCTCAGACTGCTGTTTAAGCAGACTCACTCCAACCTCTTTCTCCTTATGTTTTTCTTTAGTTTTTATTAGCTTTTCATTAGTCCTGTTTTGTAAAAGAGGAGCAGATTTTTACCTCTCTGATGCTGCATCATTTCTACGTGAGTAGATTTTAAAAACAGTATATGTTTATATTACTTTAAAAGAAGAAAAATAAAGAATTTATCAAGAAAGAAAGGAAGAAAGAGAGAAAGAAAGAAAGAAAGAAAGAAAGAAAGAAAGAAAGAAAACCTGACCTCTGCTTCACATCAGAGCAACACAGCTCTGTTTTATGTGTACTTTTTGTTACACTCCCACTGCACAACAGTATGAACTGGGATGAGTTTTGCAGTTAACCTCTGAGTTTTGTGTTTTGACACATAGAACAGAAAATAGTAATGGCTTATGGGAAAAATGATGCTCAGAATATGTGGCCATTCTTCTAGAGACTCAGGATTGATAAATCTTAAGTCTCCATGTAAACAAAGGAAAAAGCAGTGATGTTTTGGGTTCACAGTAGAGATCTATCTGGATTTAGGGTCAAGGGCTGGCTGTACTTGAAGATACATAGCAGAAAGCAGAAGTGAAGGGATCGGAGGACTCAATCTGAACTTCGGGAGTTCAGAGACATTGAGATATAAGATTTCTTTGGGAGAAAACTTTTCCTGGGAGCTTACAATTATTTTCACTTTCAAAATGTGGCTTCCTTTCTTTCAAATATTATATGAATTTTGAAGATATAAAATAGTTTTTTTCTCTGAACAATGAATTATCCTCAAGGGAACTAAGGGAGACCTCCAAATCAACAACCCTTGTTCTTACAGGGAACCTTAACTTTCCAGGAACACCACCTACGTGGGAACATTTCAACTCAGCTGGGAACACCACACAGCTGGCACAAACAGGTCCCGAAGACTCCTGAAATACCTGGATGATAACTTTGTGGTACACTTGCTAACTTATCAAACAAAGTTTTCTCTTCTGAATACTGCTAGACCTTAGTTCTCTGGTGTATTACATTGCTGAGACATAGGCAGAGCCAAGTGTTCATGAGAAGGCTCATTATTTTAACGTGAAAAAAAAAATCTCATTGAAGCAGGCATATAGTCTGAATAAGAGGCAAAGAAATTGTTAATAACATGTTATTGCAACTGATAATAAGTATTTAGCAGCCCATGAAAATACTGACAGGGCCTGAAAATATTGACAGGAACAGAATTATGTTCCCAAAATAAAAAGAAGTAAAGAATATGAGCTGGTAAACTAGACTGGAATCAGTGAACCGATAAGAAATATTCTATAACTATTAAAAGACTTGAATGTCGCTGTCAAAATAAAGTTTTTTAAAAGCAGTAAAAAAAGATAAATGTTGTACTGAGCTCTTGCAAGAAAACTGCTTGTGGAATGGTGAAGAAAAATGCCTGAACATAACACATTCAAACACCATAATGTTCTCCAAGCCAATCAAATTGCAGCATTCTTAGTTTTGCACACTTATTTTGTTTTTAAACAGATGAAGAGAGCAGCCATATTTTAATCCAGAATAATTCACTGTGAAAATCAAAACCAATTGCTACCCTAAACCTGAACTTATACATTCACAATTTTCTTTTGCTTTGTTTGTTTGTTTGTTTGTTTGTTTATTGTTCTGTAGATTTTAGGATTCTTGGGAAATTTTGAGACAAGAAATCATTCTTGGTTCAAGTGCAGGGGAATATCCAAATTAGATGTGAAAGCTATGGACTATATTGACTAATCTGTGTCATCTGATTCAACTTCAAGGGCTGATTTATCATGAGTTGTTCTAGGATTGATTTATCCTATAAATCAAATACTCGGGGAAATAAGTTACCTCTGTCCATAGCAGTAGTCAGTCTGAATACTTCGTAGCATAGTTAGTGTTAATACACAGGGAATCAAAACTTTCAGACCTTGCAGAGACAAAATGTAATGAACGATGATCTATTCTTCGTTAGGGAATAAAAGTATTATGTGTGAATTTTTGAAAATATTTTTACAGTATAGGGTATTAAAAGGCTAAATTATATTCAGGCAAAGCAGTGATAAAGAGTATTGTTCTAAAAAGTTCCTCATCTGTAAAAACCAAACTACCCACAAAAAAACCCCCAACCTAGAAACCATGGAGTATCTTCTCGGTCCTCAAATTCAAATAAAAACTGATAGATTACAAATAAATAAATGAATCACACAACAGTTTAGAAAGTTTGAGATTAACTTGATTTATGACAAATCAGTAAAGCAGAAAAAACTCTAAGATAAATATAACAAAGTACTCTAAAAGGCACCAAGGCAGACAAGCCCCTGGCTGAAAACCTTGAGAGAAAATGGGTGTTGTAGCAGCCACACCAGCCAGGAACAGAAAATGGCAAAAGACAGGTAGTTTAGAAGAAATATGAGAGTTTCAGACCATTTTATAGAGCATTACATACTGCAGATAATAATACACTTATTCAACAGGATCATGTGAGAAGGAGAAATTTCATTTTCTTGGAAGGGAAACAAAGGCTTTTAAGCCTAAAAAGACTGAAAGAACTGCTGATTATAGGGCCCCATTACAGGGACAAGCATGGTTGCAGAGGTCCTTAACAAAGTGCTGGTGGATTTGGGAATCTATTTACATGAGAACATCCAAGTTAATCAAGATTTGTTGTAGGTAACAAAGCAGATGCTCAGATCCTGACACCTCTAAGACATACTCGTGATGTATCAACCTTTGACGTAGACTGTGCATAAACCAGAGCGAGGGCTAATCAGACATGTCTGGTAAAAGGTGAGCTTTTGCATTCCTAGTCTTTACAAGGTGGCTTTTGGCAAGGTGGAAAGGTGCTTTCCTATGCTTCTGTAGGTTAGGGAGGGAATCTAGGGAGAGATGTTCCTTGTTGCTGCCACTGCTAGCATTGGCAGGGCATCCCTGACCACCTAGAATCCCCCAAAACAAAGGAGTAATAGAGCAGACACAGAACACTTAACAACTCTGCTGAGCTGATTTTTGTACACCCTCCTTCTGAAAGATGACTATATTCCAAGCATGTGGACTTTGTACAGCCCTGGGGAATAGAGAGCTAAATGTCAGTTGGGAATCTTAGCATCTGAAAAAGACCTCTTCTGGAACACATGTTATTAACTTAGATGGGTAAAAGTGAAATTTTTGAAAAATTATATTAATCCCTCAGAACACTGTGGTTTTTAAAGCAATTTTTATATTAGTCTAGTGTAAAAAAAAAAAAAAAGCAGTACAGAGGGTTTTAATCTGGTAGAAAGGCTACTGTTAAAGTGTACACACTCCAAAAATTTAATTTTCTACTTCCATGTTCACATACATTTTTATCCCAGACAACACTACAAGGATTTGACACGGTGCTCACCTGAAAGCAGCGTACAAGGATTTGCATATCAGGACTAAATAGGCTTTCCAAGGTAGGCGGTCTTGCAACTTAACACACTGTGGTGTATTAGCATGCAATTTGGGTGAAAGATGGTACAAAACAGCATGAAAGCTTATTCAGAGATGTGGATTAAAATGAGAAAAAAAGTAGCATGTGGAAATGGTTTACATAATCGGTTTCTGAAAAAGACATAAATTCACACCAACAAATCCCATTACTAAGGCTGTTTTAACTTTCCTAGACAAATATGAAAAATTGTAACTGTCTCCTCATTTACCACTATAGTTGAAAACAAGGAATTTGTCCTTAAACACTCTTCAGTATTTCTCTTTGACTAGCTCAGATAGCCACCCAATTCGATCAACTTTTTGGAGAGGAAAAGTGCTTGATACCTTACCAGGAAAATTGTACTAATCCTAGTACTTTATGCATCATTTGAGAAAAACTAAACCAAACAGGCAATCAATTCAGCTGAAGGAGTGAAGGGATATGTAGTACAAGGGGTTGTAATCTTTTTAATATTCCAGTAATGTCTTTGAGGAAAGATTTATATATTTATTGTAATACCCTTGTATATTGTAGCCCTTGTTACTGTGCAGTGGATCCTGTGTGTGGCAATGTCCTTTTAGAGCCTTCACCATTCAGCCACAGACATACCTGCTAAGAGCTTTTCTGAAGTAATAATATCCTCATGGTAGCTGTGATGTCAGAAAATCAAACAATACAAGGTAGCAGGCAGTTGCCTTTTACCTTTATTACATTACTCTTAGCATTGATTGGTGTAATAAAGGATTATTTTTCCTCACAGGCCTTGCCCATTCAGAGATTTTTTTTCTTGATTTCAATGCTAGTAGACCTCCATTTTTAGCTGCTAGACTCTGAGGTGCCCAAACATGAAAGCATCTATTTCCCTTTACATCGAGTGTATTCTTCTCCCTGGAAGAGTATGTTATATTAAACATAGGACACTTTTTGTACAGAGAAGTAGTGGACACAGTAATTTAATTATTGAGTATTGAGTTCTGCTTCAGAAGGTGGGAAAAAGTTTGATGCCCAGTAATGCTGAGATTCTTGGAGGTGTCTTTTTTATTTGTTTTAGTCAACAACATTACACAAGTTCAAGCTTTTCCTTTACACTATTTTAGTGGTAGACTTGTAGTGGTAGATTAGGTTTTTAGGTAATTTAGTGGTACACTAGACACGCCTGATAAACAGTTGGGGATTTTTTGCATATTAAAATTTTTAAACTTTGGCCTTAAGGAGATCCTGTATGATTCACATGTCTTTTAACTGGTATTCTGTTGCCCAGAAAAAACATTCAGCTGCCCAGGTGCCCTCATCTTCTCTAACTAGTTTTTGTGCAATGGTCATCCCTGTCAGTTTCTTTTCCCTGCCTCTGGAAACACTGTCTTTTTTCATACTTCTTGGAATAAAATAAAATACATTACTAGCTAAAATTAAATTTTCTGTAAAAAGCATCTTTCAAGAACATTTTAAATTGGATTTTATTGATGTAAAGTAGTAATGATTTTAGAAATTTTCTTTTTATGTTATTTTGTTATAACTTGCCTTTTTTTGTTTTCTTGACATATAGTATTAGTTTAATTGTGAGAACATGCAGACCATCATAAGCCATATAATTAAGAAGATAAAATATCTATATCCATTTCCTTTTTACTATTATCTAAAAAATCATTAATATTTTGAGGAATGTCTGACATCTTATTTTCCTTAATAAAAATTAGAATAAAAAGTGAAAATATCCTTATTAATCTGCTCAAGTGCCCATAGCTGTAGTTTCAGTAACAAATACTAACAGCATGAGATGTTTCTGTGACATCCCTTAAAATGCTCTGTGAACTGCTTAGCTGCTGTCACTGCTTCCTGTGTTTCACTAGAATCCCTGAGGAAAAGCCAAGTCAGTGGTCAGAGCTGACCACAAACACCAATGGCTCAGTCTCTTGGAAGCATGGAGTGATTGCAGAGCTGGTTCATGCCCTTAGGGCCCTGACACCTTATCAGACCCTTACAGCACTCACTGCACCCCTGCCCTCTCTAATCCCAGGCCAGTGTCTGCTTCAGAAACCCAGTGGCCATATTTTGGCTGTGTGGCTTTTGGTAGTCCACAGGGACCCTGCAAACCCGAATGAGACACCTCATGTTAACCAGGCTTCACATACATGAATGTCTACAGAAACATCCACTGCCTCTTGTCCAAGGCTGTGTGTCCAGATCCAGCCTGGGAACATCCCTCTGCCATGCTCTCGGTAGGTGCTAAGAGCAGTCTGACCCACCCTCTCCCTGGAAGAATCACACGTGACCAAGTACCCAAATTTCCCCACAGCAGCTCTCCCACTGCTGTGCTGTGCACTGGTAGCTGGAAAGGTGCTGATAACACACCAGTGTCTTGTCTGCAGCTCAGTAGAGCTGGTGCAGAACCAGCACTGTCTCCTCAAATTTCCATGCCTCCCACTGCCCTCTCCCTCCCCCAGAGGCTGGGGGTGGGCAAGATCCTGGGAGGGGACACAACCAGGACAGCTGACCCAAACTGACCAGTGGGAGATGCCATACCATTGGATGTCAGCTCAGATATAAAAGCTAAGAAGAGGAGGAAGGGGGGTGATTCCTAGGAAGTGGCCAGACAGTGAATGCTGATGGAAAGTCAAGGATAAAATACTTTTTTTTTTCTCTTTCTTTATGCATACCACTTTTGCTTTAGTAAACTGCCAGGCTAGCCTCTCAGAGGAACCCTGATGTGTGGCAGCACAGACAGTGAGCACTTAGCATGGCATGGGTGGTCATCTATCATGAATATTTCTGAGACAAATCACACGGATGCCTTGTGCTATGCTGAGTTTTTCTTTTGATATGTCATGATTGTGCTCTTCTCTGAGGACCCACCTCTCAGGTCAACTTCTGCTGTCTCTGACAGATAGTGATGTGGCAATTTCATTACTCATTGAGGAAAATGCCAATACAGTTACCTGTGTACATCTAGATGAAGAGCTTCCCCTTTATGGAAGGATGAAATTATGGCAAAGTTGAAGTGATGTTTCTCGGAAGTTCCACAGCAGATCAGAAAAGAGGTGATTAAGACAGAGGAAACGTAAGCATTTTAAGACAACATGAGAATAATGAACTGATGCAAACCAAGTTATGTCATTAGGACTTCTTACACTCACTACTGGATTCAAACAGGAATAGGAAATCAATGAGAACATTTGAATTCAGTGGAAAATGCACTAATAGTCAAAGGGCTACACTGTGTGCTGGAAGAGAGATTAGGCCCTGTCGGCTGAAGAGAGAGCCTCGTTCTCAGACCTCAGACCCTGGGATTACAGCCAGGTCACCGGGGATGGGCTGAGAGAGCATTGTGGGTTTCTGGACAGTGTCAGCCCTATGAGATGTGATAATTGCAGTTTGTGACCTTGTAAGGTATTGTTTACCTTTTACCATAATAGGCAATGTCTGGGAAATACTCCAGGTGATTGGGAGACATTGAGGTGAACATCTTTCCTGTTTATATGATGTGATATCCTATTAGCTACTGGTGTTTAAGGGAATTTTGGATAGGCAATAAAGGCTTTTGCACTTTTCCTCCATGTGTGCAGAGTCCTTGCCCATGCATGAATACTGCAAAAGAGTAATTTTCTGTCAGAACTGGCTTTTAGAAGCTAAATTTCTACTGTTACCAATATTTATAATTATTATTTCTTAATTTGCATGTATCTTTTTACGTGAAAAAAGTTATTCCTAAACTCTCTCCAAACAGTAACAGTGAGGCATTTTACTTTAGAAATATCTTAATTTTGGTGTCTGTCTAAATTTCGAAGTTTTCAGCAGTGGAGCTATGGTCTGAATTTAGAGGACTAAGCACTTATCCCTGTGCAAAACGGCTTTGACTGATTCAAAGGTTATCTTCCCATACCAATATGATTGGCCTCATTAACATTATACCATTGATTTCTTGTCATTGCATAGGGTTAGAGTTGAAAATCACGTTGAGTTTCAAAACACCTGCTGTATGGGCTCATCAAGCCATGATGATGTGGTTTTTTTGTTCCTTAATGCTTTTACATTCATAGAAATCAATTTAGTTTCTGACTATAGCTTTTATTTTGTTTCTGCATGAATGCAATTCTAGTCTTAAAAGAAGAGATTTACAATGACTGTATTCAAAAGCCTTTCTGCGCATTCAAAATAATGCTTCAATTTAAGTTTACCAGTGGGTACATTCATGGGAATAACTGATTTGAAGTGACTATTGCCAAAGAGCAAGGACAGGTGTATTTAAAAAATTCAGTTATTAGTAGAACTAAGGATTGTGGCCTTGGGTCAGAAAATCACTAAGGAAAAATGACTAAATTTCATAAAAATTCTACAATACCAGTAGCACAATCTGTCTTTAAGAACAAACCTAACACTAAACATTCCAGAAGTGTTTTCATGAATACCAATGCATTGTTGAGCCAGCAGTCAGAGTATTACACTTTTTTTTCCTTGAAAAACTTCAGAAGCCTAGGGGTTTTTTTGAGTACTGAAATACTGAGAGTACTCAGTGCTTTGTGGTAAAATACAGGGACCCAAATATTTTCAGAATTAGTGTGTATAGTTTAGAGAGCTCTGTTATTTAGTGTGCTACAGAGTTTTGCAACTGTGAAATTTTTTGTCTTGACAGATCTGGTCTAAAAAAACATTATAGATTAATTTTATGAGGTTTTGTTGTGGCTATAGGAGATGTCATTATGTCATTTAATTTTAAATTAGATAACAATTACCTATTCTTTTTAGGCAAATCTAATAAAATTACATTTAACATATTAGTCATCAATTTTTCTGTTGTAATGCAATTATCAAAATATCATGGTATTTAGCCAATTTGCATAAAAGGAAAAAAATTGTTATTCCCTTAATGGTTTGCAATCATGTATTATAAAGAAGAAATCCTAACAGTTTGAGATAAGAACTTACTTTATTCTCTTGTGACTAATCAATGCCACAATAGCTCCCTAACACAGTGGGACAGTGCCCTTTGTAAGCACATTATCCCAAAAGAAAAGTTGCCTTCAATTTTATTCTGTCAGGCAAATCTCTTCAAGTCTTCCCATTATCCTGAAGGTAGAAGCAATTCTGAAGATGCAGTCCTACCTCAAGTGGATTAATCAGGGAAAAAGCATTTGAATGAATCCCTGTGGGAGTGTTTCAATACTCAGGTGCCATTTTTAGATAGCTCAAGAGGAGAAAAGCATACCCTTCTTTCCTCCGTGAAATGAGGATGTTGATACGAACTTCAGTGATGGACTGTGAGGATTAATGTAATTAATACTTTAGAGTGCTTGGATGTCGGATTCTGGTTAAGAATGAATCATTATTATGATGCATATTAAAAATAATTATGAGGAACAATGGCAAAATTCTACCAGTTTCCATGTTAGTGTTTTGATGTATCACATTGATTTTGCTGTGACTCCTTATGGAGAAAGATGCAGTGAGTAATACTGTAGTACTGAAGAGTGGCAGATTTCTTCCCCTTTTATTTCTGACATTTTTAATGAAAAAAATCTTTGTTAAAATGATATGGATTTTTTTTTGGTGGGGTTTTTTTTGGTATGGTTATCTTTTTTTTTTTTTCACTTTCAGTTTGAGCTTGTCTCTCCAGGATTTTGTGACACATATAAAAAGAAGGTGTCAAAATACATATGTTTAGGTTTGAAGGATCTACTACTGTATATCCTTATGCTCTGAAAGTGCTCCTGAATAATTCTTCTTCAAGCTTGTGGCCCTTGAACAAAGAATTACATACATTAGAGATGTATTTGCTCTCATGTGGATTGGCAGGAGGAAATCTTATTAAAGTTAATGGGAGGTAGAAGAGCATATGTGAAGAAGAAAACATCCCCAAGGAGGTAATAGAGATGTTCCATTTTCTGCCTACATAAAATGTCAGAGCCATCTAGAACTAATCTTGCTTATTATTAAGAAGAAAAAAAGCTTGCAAAACTGCTGGAGAGTGAAAATTCAAGATTTCATCTGTATGCTTAAGTGTAACTAGAGAACAAAAGTAAAATTTAGATGATGTCTAATCCACATTTAGTACATGCTTATACAAAACTAAGATCAGAAAAGCCACAAGCACAGTGTCATGGAAAACTAGGCATTATGCAGAGCAGTTATGCTTGAGGAAAAAGGGAGGCAATGCAGCTACTCCCATTAATCAAAGAAATCCATCTATGTTTCTACTCATTCCCACGGCATCAGCCAATGTGTGTTTCACATTCTGAACATGCATGTAAGATTGATGTTTATTTGATGAATATTTCATTATAAATGAGCAAACTTTTCAGAGACACACAATGCTTCTGGATTGCTCTGTCTGTCACTGACACTTCATTGCAGGGTTGAAAAGCTTTTACATTAGTCATGTTCCCTTCTTGGGAGATGGATCTGCAATGGTAACAACATTTTATCTCTAATCCTTTCAGTAAAATAGCATGGGCATCAGGCGGTCTCAGCCAATTAAATATCAATTAATTTTAACCTTACACACTCCTAGCAATATCACTTCTGGACCAATGTCATTTTAATTGGTATGTTAGCAAAGACTCAGCGAAAACAAGAATGTATACTGAATGCCTTGAAATGGATTGTGTTTTTTCCCTGATTGGGAGACTGGCATTTTAACTTCTTGGATCTTAAATAAATGTCAGATCTTATAAAATACAGTTTTTATGTCTTCACTTCATATAGGACTGTGGACCTTCCCCATCTGTGAAGGAACTGAAGGTGGAAGGGGAGAGGACATGAGGACTGCCATATGCATGTGCTTTCCCAGGAGCTGGTTAGGATTGCCTTTTGAGGAGGGAAAAAATTTACATTACCTGTCCTTTCCCTACCCAAAGCTTTGAAAAGGAGCTAAGGGACACTCTGTCATGTCCAAACAAAATATTCCATCCCCTAAACTATCTTCAGACTGCTAGTTACAAGAAGCATTTGCAAACCATATTTCACCACTCAAGAGATGGTATGTTGTTTCTTAATTTTTCATCCTATTTGATAATGTTTATTTTTCCCTTGCAGCCATCCTCTGGAACAGATTTACTGAGGATGCATAAATGATTGGTAGCTCCTGTGAAGAATTCTGCCCAAGAATGCACTCCTACTTTTCAGCATCCAGGTCACTGAAGATAATTTAATGTGGGTTTTTTTCTGACTTCCTCTTTCTTTTCTTTCCAAAGTTCACATTAAGGTAAAAATGCTGCCTCTTCCCATTGACTGACATGTATTCTTTGTCAATCAACATCCCTGGGGTAGGTTGCCATGTTATTATGTTAGTGATATATTTGGTCCTCAGCAACTGCCTGTGAGAATGAATTTATTTTAAACTTTGTTTGCAAATATATTTGCTGTACTCGCATGATAATTCTGAAAAATATTTCAGAAGGTACATTTGAATCTGAGGCTAGCATGAGGGCAAGTGGATGACATCATTCTGTATATCTCCTAGTTCCCTGACTTCTCAAGCTGACCATATGTACTTACCAGTCAGCAAAAGAAACCTGGACTGATATTTCTTGTGCACTAACTTCTTTCTCATTGCATCCTTTTCCTAATTAGGAAATTAGGATTAGGAAAAAAACTGCCTACGTTAACTTTTCGTGCCATAGGTGCCTTGTGGGGAATCCTGAAACAAAGCTGTTCCAAAGCCCTACTGTACTCTGACAATCTGTTTATTGCAACAACTGACTATTGCAGTGTTATAAGTCCAATTCAAGAAGTACATTGCTTATAAAACAGTGATGAGTTACTGTATTTCAGCTTTAACATATGCCACAGAGAAATAGGGCAACATTGAAAATATTACATATTGGTTTTGGCTCATTAAATGTTTTGTTCCATTTCCTTACTTTCTGAAAAAGAAATTAAAGAACTTTCTACTTTGGACGGTAACAACAAGATAGAATCTGTATGATTAACGTTCACCTCATACGAGAAGGGCAGTAAACTATCCCAAATTTGACAAAACAGCAGTATGAAATTTCCGTAAGCAAATCAACCTCTCCTTTACCTTTTGAAGGTAAAATCACACAGCAGAAACCAGCAAAAAATAAGACTAGCATGTTTTATTGACAGAACCAAATCATCATTCTAATAAAACATTTCTAGTAGGTTCTTATGGTACTAACAGATTCCTTGGTCTTATAGAAACAAAATAAGTAATAATAATTATGAATTTGAGAAAACAATTCCAAGAGAAAAGCCAATTTATTTTCCTGGGTTATCCAAGTTTTTCCAGCACAAGCTCATGTTTACTTGTGAGCTATATGCAGTTGTGTGCCCCATAAACTACTTAGTATCCCCATTAGTGACATCTTTTTTTTTCTTGTTAGTAAAGCCAAACTTTGAATGTATTTTTGTGCACTTTAAAGAGCTCTGTCATCTCTTCTTCATTTTAATCAAATAGTGCATTGAAAATTTTATTGGTCCATTAACAAAACCTTGGTCTCTTCTATCTCCAAGGCCAAGCACTGCACACTATTCTACCTTTATTTGTGTTATAAAAATGGCAAACCTCTTCAACAACTCAGTTTCTGTTTGTTATTAGGAGTGTTAATGGAAGTAAAAATGCTTTATTCAATCACTATTTCTTTGAATTTTTATTGTGAAAATGCCTATGAGGGATAGTCTGAGCTCTTTTACCACATAAACACTGTCTTTTGTTTAATAGTCTAATAGAGGTTTGCAAACATATATAAATTAAGCATCACAAGGCCCCTTTGAGGGAGACATGGTAAGAAGCATTATCCTTGTTATACAAATATTAAAGAGGTTTCTACTTGTTGAAAGTCACACAGCAATTTAGTTCTAGATGTGGAATTAGAAATTAATTGTCCTGTGTTCTAATGATTCTTTCACTATTCATTTTTTCAAGTATGGTAATGATAATAAATAACAAACTAAATACACAACGGATAGCAGATATCATGGAACAATCTGATTGTGAGTATCTGTCCTTGGCTGCTTCGTAGTACAGAGGTTAACTCAATTGAGCTGCTTTGGGTAACAAATACCAATAAGGGTTATGTTCTCTTCTCAGTATGTGTTTGTAAGTCTCAGTAATGATAATGGAAGTTATGTGCCTGCAGGAGAATGAAAGAAGAATTTATCTATCATGTCAATGATCCATGAAGTCAGAAGAAATTATGTAGTCTACTATAAAGGCACTGAAGGAGTCATTATAGCCTATTAGGTAAATAATGTGTTTTTTAAAAGTCTCTACATAGAATATGCATGTAGCTAATAAACTATAAAACTCAGATGGAGCCCTCGTGTTATTACTGAGTTACTGTGCTTCAAGATAGTGATCTTCAGCTGAATATCCAGATGATGTTTTGAGAAGGATGAAGGTTTTATTCCACATTGCTGACGGCTGTGCAACAGGCCTACGTGTTGAAGTGTGCCTGTAGCATCCTGCATGGGAACAGGTGACAGCAGCCATGCAACGACTTCTGGGTTCTTTTGACAGAACCAATAAGTGGCCTGACACAAAAACTGACATTTAAGAAGCCAATTAATCTTTGAAAAGAGGATAAATATTTTGTTGAGTCAAGACTGTAAACCACTCTCAGCTGCTAGCAGAGCCACTGAGAGTAGAGAATGCTACTCAAGATGTACCTAAAGGTGAGATTTTGGGCACTTCTCTAAGGAGCCTTCAGCTCATCTTTTGCAACACTTAGCAGTGAAACACCTGGTCACAGCAAGCTGATAAAAACCACGGAGATTGTGGTGCACAGGTCTTCTAGTGGAGAAGCCCTGCTTCTGAAGCCATTATGTGGAGTGGTGAGCTGCTGCATAGCCAGCAAAGAGGAAACAAGGAGTCTAGAACTGTGACTAAATGTCCTTTGTCCAAGAGTTGGAACAGTCTTCTGGGTGCATACATGTCAAAGGTGTTTTTTCTTTCTAGCAATCTTTAGAATCTCAGCCCTTTAGAATACCTGCAAAACAACAATGACAAATGGGATGTCACAAGTTCTGAAGTAACTTGGCTGAAGTTATGCAGCTGAGTAAAGAGCAGCAGAGCCATTAATAAAATACAGGTCTTTCCACATGTGGTTTGTTACTCCAACCCATAGATCCCACTGTTTTTTTAGCTCCTGAAGATTGTTCCTATCTCACATTATCTCCAAATGAAAACTATTCTTTCCTTTACTATGCCTCATTTATTCTGCGTGTGAAATAGTGCAGTAACCCCAGAAACATTATGGGGAAGAGCCTTATCTGTGCCTTTTTAATATGCTAACTACTGCAAAAAAGAGATGCTTACATCTTCTTTTAGATACATCATTGAGATTCAGCATAATTGTATCTGGGACAAATTTTACCTCTGGGGGAAAGGGTAAGTATCTTTTTAGAACTTCAGAAACAAATGTCTTTGCAGCATGAAAAAAATGTGATAGTGGAAATAGCTTGTTTCTCAGCAGCTGGTACAATAGATGTGAATAACAAAAGAACTGTTTTCTGTGTGTTGTCTGTATCTATGGGAAGGGAAGGGGCTGTATAACAGCTCCCTGCTTATTTGACATGGAAGTAATTTTTTTAAGTCAGTTGAAAAACATATGCTAATGGCTACTATGGAGGCACAGTCTTTCCAGCATCTAAAAGTCCATACTATTCACTATTTAAATAATTTTTTATCAATTATGCCTAGCTGCCGGTTTCTTTCTGTTATCTGGTTGAGCCTAAGTGTTTCTGTTAGTGGATTTGGAAATCAAGAGAAAATATGGAGGCAGTTACTTTTACAAAGTATGGATCACTTACACATTTCTGATGTAGTTTGTGTAAGGTCTAATTCTATTGTAAGAAATTCTTTGTGAAATAAATGTGTAGGGTTAACTTTCACCAAAACTTGTGTGCCAGAGTACTAAATGGTGGTCTAGCACTGCTGTGAGAAGAAAGCTTTAGCACTACTAACCTGAAACCAAAGGTTCACAGCCAAAACTGTGGCTTGGATTCATCTGCTCTGGCAAAAGAGATAATTGCTGCAATAAATTTGAGAGATACTGATTGATTTTGACATGTATGCTTTTCAACATTTGAAATTTGAAATGTATTCTTGTCTCATTACATTTTGCAGAAGACTTGGCGTTAAATTCAGCCAGAAAGGATGAAACCTGTAGATAGCGTGTTTCTGATCTGAGACTGGTAAGATATTATTTTGTTAATATAAGAGATTTCACCTTCTCAAATCTGCAATTCTTTTTCTCATTTCAGCTGAGATTCAGGCAGTTTTGCTCTGTGAGACTCATCATATCAATACTGGAACAAATGGGAGCTTGGTAATGAGCTACCTAAACCAGTGTTGCCCCCTCATCATTCTGGGTTAATAAGTCTATGACAAAGTGACTTCAGAAGCACCTAGAAATGTGATGTATTATCTGAGAAAATTTTTTAGATTCAAACTGACATGATGAGAGAAAAAAATGGAAGGAAGGCAAAGAGAGTAGAACTGCATCAGCATGGAGAAAGGAAGGAAAGATAGGAGGAAGGTGATGAGGAGACAGAGGTAGATAAATGAGGACATGACAGAATTAATGAAGCTTGACAGGAAAGAAGGTTAGAATGAAAATAGTTTATCAGCATGTAAGGACCCTCAGAAAACTTATATTTAGGACCTGAGATCTTTAACAGCAATTAAGGAAGTAGCTGAAGTTGTAGATGCTTCTGTAGGGGGATCCTGGAATCTTTTTTGTCCAATGCAAAGGTGAAATCCTGAACTTGTACATGTGAGGAAGGATGATGGATTAAGTTTGAATGCAATTTTTTCAATGATTTGTGTAGTGACACCTTAACACAATAATTCCAAATTTGCTATTGAAGGCTTCTGTTAGAGGAATATTGCTATGCATGTATTATTTATGTTCACTCAATATTAACAGTTCTCCCCACTTGAGTGTTCACACCATGGCCACCTGCATCAATAGGCATTTGCCTGTTAGCCAGCAGCCAGATTTAAAGTGAGTTATCAAGCCTTTACAAAAAACCCTGAAATTTTGTGGGCCTGTGACCTGGAAATCTTGAAGAGATGTACTGATTGAGTAGGACACTTGTATGGGAGATGCAGAGAATATATTGTCCTAGACTACAGGTTGCCCATTAATTAGGACTGGAGCAGTTTTAGTCTAATCAATGCTTAGTTTTATTCCAATCAATTTTATGAAGTTGGACTGTTACACGTGAAATTACATTGACATAATTTCAATGTAAAAGTTTAATAATCTTTAGATAAAATGAAATGCAAACAGAATGCTTGTCTGCTAGTCTTATTGGAATGCTTGTCATTGTGCCTTATTTAGTTGGTTTTTTTTCCCAAGTACAGAAGACCCATTCATAAAACTTCATATTTCTAAAAGTAGAGATTAAAACACAAGCAAAATATACCTGCCAATATTCTACATAGAAAACAACTCAACAAAGTAATGCACATATGAATTTAAATCTTCCAACGCTCTTCAGCTGCATATCAGTCATGATAGCAAATGCCATATCTCCCTGAATCCCTATCATGCATTTGGAAATTGCTGTAATTTATCAAAGCTGCAACACAAGTCAAGTTTTGGCAATAAATGAGGTTTGAGAGGATCTGATCTCTATTCATACCATGTTTCATTCAGTATCAGCTGAAGACTGTGACTTTTTCCTGTTAGTACTACAGCTTTTAAAAGGCGAAGGAGAAATCAGCAGAATATAAACTGATAAATTTGCCTGTGGTTTGGTACCACATCAAATTTTCTTTTCCTTTACTTCCCCTATCTGAAATGGCCATAACACAGTAGTCTGCATTCCCCATTATAACACACAATCTGCCCCAATGAATCACTGCTTATTTGAGAGCAAAAGACCAATACAGTTTCATTAGAATAATTCATATCCTCCTAAAACATCAAGTTTGAGGAAAACCAGATCTCTTCAACATTCTGATCTAAATTTTTGATGTGGACATTATCTTTGGATGATGTTATTCTTTGTCTTGTTTATTCTTTTTTGTTGCATAATTTAAAGAATAAATTTTAAAAAGCCCTAAGTGATAGCGCAAAAGTAGCAATTTCCTCAAGTGATCTATTTAGATTGTAAAATGGGACCAGGAAAGAATTACCTTATTTTGGAAAAAGTACATGAATCAGAAAACATTCCTAACTACCTTATCTTTAGAAAGGGTACTGGGTCTAACCTAGCACTGACACAAGTAAAAAAAATTGCAAAAACAGGAATTTACTTGGACTGCTTTGGGGCTATTTTTTTTTAGTATGCAAAAAGTTGTCTTTTATACTGCTTTTTTTCATGCAGTCATGATGCCATGATGATTTTTTGCTTTATCTTTTATACTCCTTTTATATACTCTCTTATGTAGCTTTTATGTATTCTTAGTGCTTTTAGCCCACATGGTTGTAATTCTGTAAGTTTGATAACTTCCCTTAGACCCAATATTCCGTTAAGCCTAGAGACCAAACATTCTGGAAACTCCAGACATCAAGGTCCTCTCCAGAACACATTCTGTAAGCAAAGACAGGCCCATCCACGGGGAAGGTTCCTCATGAGGGGTCTCGCTGGAGTCTCTCATTGGGGAATCTTTGATAGATATGATAATTTTTGCAAGGCCTATAATTGTGTACACATCACATAGGGTGTGCCCATTTTTCAGTGGGCATTTCGGGGTGCATTTCGATGTGCATTTCGGTGCACCTGAGGATCCTTGAATAAATACCGAGGTAAAACCCTTTATCCCTCTTAACCGGGTTTGGATCCTAATTTTAAGACCAGGGAAAGGCATCAGTCATATTTAGTAGTACACTTTAAATATTTTGTTTTGGCAGTGTTCTCCTTTTGTACTTTATTTTCTCTCAGCTCAGTCCCACATGTATACCCTTAGCTTTTCTCACGAAAGAGGTTTGCTCAGTAATTGCTCTAATAGATGCATAGTGAAACACACTGATAAAGATTGCTAGACTGTATTCCATTCAATTCCAAGCTACTGCAATCCAAATGATGGATTTCCTTACAGTGTCCTTTATTACCATGGCAGAGTAGTAACTAATTTAATCTGCCACTAGATGTCATTCCTTTTTCATGCAAATTTGAACAATGAGAATTTCTAGTTTAAAATAGTTAAAAACACAGGTATTAACATCAAAGAATTAATTTGCTGTATTCACACCTAATATAATTCCTTTTTATTGTTTTCACATACTAATAGGATGTTGCAAACTTACTGTGGACTTTCAGCAGGTCCATCTGTGCTTAAAGGTAGAGGTGAAAGGATTACATATGCTCAAGCAGCCTTTTGTTGCTCTGTTTGGATAATTAAGCCATTCATGGTAGAAGAGGTTGATCCTATTAGGTGAAATATTTTTGTTTGACATAAATTTTTATGTTTGTTCAGACCCAAACTGCATCCCACTAAACCACAGAACTGCTTTCACTTAGTGTATGTCACCCTTCTGCTCAGAACTGGTTTCCTTGTTGTCTTTTCTCACAACCTCTCTGGTTTGTTAAGGCTTCCTTTCATGGCCACTGAAAATCTGCAAAGCAAATTTGGAAATGCAATTCGTCACACTTTTTGTGCCTTGCAGGAGGTTTAATTCTGGATAATGAGAGATACCTGTAAAGGCCCTTATTCTTTTGATTATCTGTGCTGATTAAAAAATGTAGCTGTTTCTTTCTGTGTTTTGAGATGAAGATTTCTGAAAAATTTAAGCAGTCTATAGAAAAGGCTCTTTAATATTTTCTCTTCAACACTCACAGATTCACTTCATAAAATATGTGGGGCTTTTTGATTTTTAGGTAAAAAAGATTTATTCAACATTATTTTTATTTATTTTTTTTAGCTGTGCTCAAACATTAAGTTGAATGTACACTAGAATAATAAAACACAAAAGATTTGCAATCTTTATGCCAATAATTGGATAGCCTTTAGCATATATTTCACTGCTCCAGTAAGTATTTCATCAAGGCTTCTGGGCAAGGATGCAGCACCAATTTTTCAAATATGCTCTGCAATCATTTAAATAACATTAAATGTAATAAAAATGTATTCAGTGAAGCATGAAAATCTACATCTTCTATTTTCTGCAATCTATGATCACAGCAGGGATGGTGACTTGCTGGTACTTTATGAAGACATGATGTATTTGAAATGAGTAATATAGTCATTGTTTTAATATGTGCTAACATATTTTGAACTGTAATAGCCGTTTAGACAACAGAAAATTTACTGGCGATAATATTCTACTAAAATATTAAGATGTTGCATTTTCTAAAAGTACTGTCTGGTATCAAATGTTGATGTTTCCTTTAAATTTCACCTTCATTTCCGTATACTTTGTCAGGCTGCAGGCTTTTTATTAGAAAAGTGTGAATCTCTGGCATACCTGTACATTATATTATTAGAGATACCCTTTTTTTTTTTAAAGCCAGATTACTTAGAGACAATGTATCAAATTTAGTTATAATACCAAGAAGATAAGCCTATCACACAATGCAAATATTAAAATTTAAATATTGCAGAAACCTTATAGAAATTTCTGCTTGCTGTATCTTGAATTATAATTGTTCTTTCATTTTTATCCCCTAGCATGGAAGATTTGCTGTTTCACTGTTGGGAAATATCTGTAAGCAACACAGAAATTGAATTTTCTTGAGACAAGAAAGATTCAATCATTCTCACATTTGAGATTTCGGAAAAATCTGGTTCCTCCATGGATTCTTTCCCTCACCCCTAGACCTGTTGCTATCAATGTTATTCCTTGCAAAATGACCCTCGTGGGTCAGCATTCCTGTGTTTCAGTTACAAGTACATTCTGTTGGCACAGTGCTGATACAAGGTGGTCTGGCTCACTGGCCGTGGTTCAGCTCCTCTCTCCCTACCAGAATTAACTCTCCCATTGAATTGTTTCACTGTAGATTTAGGAAATAGTCAATAACCTTTAGAAGTGCCAGATAAATAATGCTAATGTGGAAGAAGTTTTGGCATTATCAGAGTGTTATGAACGGATGATGTAGGTTTAAATCAGCTCCTGTCTTTTGCCCAGGCCTCTGGCAACAGGCAGTAGCTGTACTGAGGTGGCCAGCACCCCAAGATCCACTCTTATTCGCAAATTCTTTAATAATGGCTGATTTGGCCTTTTATAAAATGGATTACTTATTTATAGACACAAAACTGACAGACATAAGGCTTACAGACTGTTACTACAGAGGGATAAGACAAAAGGCAATACTAGTATTGTACACACAGAGTTAAAGGTACCATTAAAATTACAGCTAGCTAAGAAATAGTATAACTTAGGATTCAATGTTTCTTACCATCCAATTTTGTTGTAGTACACATTGAAAAATCCTCTCTCTGAATTCCCGGGGAAAGGGACCTGGAGTTGGTCCAAGGCTCCAGGGAGAAATCTTCTCACACCTTTCTGAGGAGTGTGTAAGAGACTTCTGCTTCTGTGATAACTGTGTGGGCTTTTATAGACATAAGACCTGTGTCTTTTGGTCAAGAATATTTCTTTCATCTCTTTCCACATTTGCTTTCCAGACTAAGAGATTGATTCTTAGCTGGGGGCCTGAGCCCTTTTGGTGCCAGAGATGACCCCATGCTGGGCTTGTGACCCACCTGAGTTATCTCTTGCCTATGCAGCAGCCATCTGTGGTAGAGAGGGGGTAGACATGTCCTGCCACACAGATGTATGGCCTCTCTATTGGAACATCCCATTTCAATACAATTTCCTTTTTCTCTGTACTAGAGCTGATAGATGTTTTATGAGTCACTCACCTGTACTCTACTTTGATTTGAGTACAGGCTTTTACATGAAACATAGCTTGTACAGTGTCAGTAGATCAGCAGGCTGTAAATGTTCAAACCCCTTGGCTGGAGCTGTCAATTACCCTGAGAAAGGAATCAGTCCTCTGCTGGCAGGTACCAGACACTTTTGCTTATTCCATTCCCTCCAGCAGCATTGCAGCACAGTTTTAAAGACTCTGGTCATAAAACTACTTCTAAATTCCAAGGGTGCCAGTATTACTGCTTTCTTCATCTTGAACATTAACACTTCCAGCATATGCCAGATGTCATCTTATTTCCTAAGATCAGGCTACTGGTGTTTAAAATAGCTCTTATGTACCTTACTATCTAAAGAAATTCTCTCCATACTCCCTCAGTATGAGTTAGCTTGCAAATGCCTGCTCTGTGACCATGAATTAGCTTTCTGTTTAGTAGGTAGTGTCTTCTCAATTAATATGTATGACAGAGAGGCATCTATTAAGTCACAGGGCTAGTCCCTGAATGTTTCAGGAAATTTTCTAATATCATTTGCAGTAGTAGAAACTGGCCTAAAATATTTCATATTTTATGCTTGCATTTTAAACAAAATATCTTCTACTGATTTATAGTACAGAAGAGATATTTCCTAGCACAGCTTAATCAAAAGATAGAGATGGCTAATTCTCTTAAATACTAAACCAGTTCCTCAGCCGTGGCAAACTCACATTTCTCTCTTGCAATTAATTAATCTCATGTTGAAATGATAAGATTTCAAAACCTTCAAAGAAATATATAAAAGGTAGCTTTCATTACAACATTATAGAAACACATTATTTGGTTCATATAGAGGAAAAGACTCATACAGGTAAACTACAATGATATTCAGTTCCTAAGTATTTTTCCTTTTCCAGTGGTTTCTCATTTCTTTTTGGAGCTATGGTATAGTTAGATAAACTGCTCTTACTGATTTTTCACGAGTTTTCATAGGATTTTAGGCTTCTTACAAGTTTATTTTAATTCTAAATAAAGATAAAAATAAAAATTAAAAAACCCCAAACAAAACAACAACAAAAAACCAAACAACCAAAAAACCCCACCACCCTGCAAAGAGCCCCAAAACAAAACCCAACCCTGATATATGATCCGCAGACTGACCGAGTGGAGTTAGCGACAGAATCAGAACCTTGTCTTCATGCTTTTAATCTCTTTAAATGCTGGTTTTCCTCTTTAGTCAATGAAGTTTCAGATAGGCATTGGACCTATCAGCCCTGTCCGTGTAGTCACCAAATGGGAGCACAGAGTACTGCATGAGCTTTTCCAAAGATATTAGGAGGTGCATCATTTACAGAAGCTGAGAGAAGTATGAAAAGGACCTGACAGACTGGCTAACAGGGCACGGTGAACTGCTGACCTTTGTTCTGAATGTGCAGGCTACAGTCCAAGCCAGCATTCATCCTTGGTTCTGTGGTGACTGGTCTGAGCAACCTTTAGATACCACTGTGTATCTCCGTGGCTGGCTGCAGACACCCCTGGTGCTCTGCTCTGAGCCGGCTGGATGCAAGCCAGGTCTGTGCAGAAACAGTGTAGTTGCATTAGCATAGTGCCAACTTAGAGCTACTGCCCCTTGGTAACTCTGAGTGTTTCATTTCATACTTCTAAGTCCCCTAATTAGCGCTTAAAAATAGGGGTTTTACCCTGGGTCAACATACATGCTGAACAGTTATGATGGCCATTTTGGATGATGGTAATACTTTCAAAATTATTTTCTTAAAAAAGAAAGAAGAATAAAATTACTTACTGTGGTATAACTAACTCTTGATCTTGAATAATCGCGGTAGTTTGCAAAAGAGGTCTGTAATTAACATTCCTGGATTAATATTGTTGATTTAAGTTCTGAGCATCACATTGCTAATAAATCTGACAGTATTTGCTTTAGCTATATACATTACTCATGAAAAATATAGCTCTGAGATTTAAGGAAATTCATTCCTCTGCACTTCTTAAATAGAACAGTGATTTTTCCTCCAATCAATAAATAAAAATAACAGACATCACTATCATTACTCTGAAACTGCAGAGTCTTTACTTCATTTTAACTGAAGACCTTGCACAAGCTTATTTTATTTAATAAAACAGGATGAAATTGTTTAAACACCCAGACAAGCTAAACCTGTGAAACGATTTTCTCAGTTTATCAGGTAGACTGTAAATGATGAAGATGTGAGTACATAAAGGAAGTACTATATTTAATTTTAGCAGTTTTTAAAGCAAGACAAGTTTTTGATAACTTTAGGGAGATGAAAATGGATATTTCTTGAGCAGAATGCCATATCAGCATGCTTTTTATCTTTGGTATAGGGCATTGACTGTGAAATCATCAATCTCATATAGCATTTTTAGACAGTATGTTGAAGAAAGTAAAAATGTTCCAGTTTAGAGAAGAAACATGTGTAGATCACCTGAGCAGTTTTAATTTCTACTTCTTGCAAGATACTAAATATTGTTTCAAAGGATATTGCTATCATAAGCACAAATATTTTGTAGTCTGTAAAAAATCAGTTATTATCTTGTAACCTGCTACAAATCAGCAGTTTTAATACATAGTGCAACTATACATTTGTTATCTGTTCTTCCATGAAACCGATTTGTAGGGTTATTTTAGACAGTATTTTCACTGTTATGATAGTATAAAGTAAGTGATTTTTCTTCATTTCAGAAATTTTCTGAAGTAGAAACCATCATCTCCCAAAGTTACAGGTGAATTTTTATTTTTGCCATATATAGAGAATTATTACATTTGTTGTGTTGTGAAATCCTATCTTATACAGTAACCGTGCAAAGGTGGATTCAAATGAAACTCGGTTACAGTCTTCAAAAAAATTCTCTGGGAGGATTTTATGTCATCTGACTTTTGATGTGTAGAGTGTGGATGTATATATCTGAACTACTCATCCTAAACCTCTTTTACAGCTGATGAAAAGAAAGAGGCATTTCCAAGTGTGATTCACATAACTGTTTTTATATATTTATTTTGGCATGAGATGAGCTGCCATCAGAGTGTCTATTTATGTTCATTAGCTGCTGTGAAGAGAGCAAAATCACTATCTCTGGTGTAGACATGTGCATTTGTTTTCTGTGCCTCCAGCAGGCTTTGCATTAGGTTTTAAACATGTGAAATTCTTTCCATAGTGGTGAAAAGAAAAACTGGTTAAGCATATAGGTACTACATACAGGAAGAATGCTTCATCGCCCACAAGTTCTCCATGAATTTGCATGAGAAAAGCTGCATGTTTTTTTTGACGTTGAATTAGGTGGCTATAATAGGTCTTTTTGACACTGAGATTTATAAATCTGAAAAGATCTCTTGCAGACAGTTAGGAAAACTTTCTATATGCCTTTGCATCAGCATGTGGCAGAAATGGTCCTTTGTGAATCTGCCTCAGTTTCACACATGTAAATTGTGTGGGATGTTATGGCCACTGCTTCCATCAGTCAGTCTCATGTAATGAGGTCTTTGTATTCCTGACTGAATTCCTCTTTGTGCTGGAACATGCCTTTTAGGAAATCTTTTAATTTTATTTTTCAGTGTTAGTGAAGAAGAGAGCTTAGCCCACAAATGAGTATTCTTTGCCTTGGAAGAACACTGGTGCTTCCTTCCCCACCTATATACAGACTAAAAAGCTGGAAAACAAAAAGGGGAAAGGAAGGAAATTAATCATGAGCTTCCCTGTGCTTTCCACTTCTCAGATGCAGCCTTAGAATCTCAGTCAGTAAGCAGCATAGTGCATATGCAATAGCTGTTTTTTCACTCTGTTACTTAACTTCTTTTTTTTTTTTTTTCCCCAATGGTTTCAAGCTATGTCTTATCCTTTCATAACTGAGAGAAGTTGTTAGAGGCTGCCTTGCTGCTGTGGAAGTCTGTAGTACAACTATTACAGATTCAAGGCATGGAAGGCAGTGCAGAACTGAGACCCGAAGGAAATCAAAGGAATTTGCATCTTGAGCATTTTTCTTTCAAGTCTGTTTAAAATAAGTCTTTTAAATCTCCATATTTAGGTATATAAAATTTTTTAATCAGATCACATAATTATTTTCTTAAGTAGTTAGGAATAAAAGTTATTATACTTCTCTATACGGAGAACATTTATTACGCAGTAACCATATGTAGGCTGTCTCTTTAGGAAAAGTGAATGTAGTGTACAGAACAAAGCCAATGTCTACTAAATTTAATTCTCCATAACTTAACCCTTCTTTATTCTGAATTAAGCTGGCATGCAATATTTCTGTCTTAGTATAATAGTTCTTCACAGCATTTTAAATTATCATCATAACTTAATCCCACCCTTTCAGCTTGCAAAGGTATAAATTATAAGATCTGAAGCTTTCTCTACATGACAACTAAAGTATATGGCCCACTGGTTATAATTTTAGTCTGGTTATAATTCTAGTCTGGAAATGTTAGATGAAGAATTAGGGGCACATTCCCCTAAAATGTCAGGCATAACAAATCAACTGATATTTCCTAGCTAGGGTTGAGAGAACCTTTAACCATGACAATATCAGATAGTAGTTATCAATTTTTTTCCTCCTGTCAGTAGCTGTCAATAAGTATGTCATATCACATGATAATATGTATTGCAAAGCACATGTTTTTCCACAGTCGTGCCCTTCATACTATTATTTCATCCTTTCATTACAGGATATGGAACCCTAAAATATAAGAAAAATAAAAAAAAGGTGTGAAAATTTAAGTTTGTGGAGGATCCAAATTCCCTCAGAGATCAGTCACTCTGTAGTAATAACATAAATGTCAAAAGATCCAATAAACAATATTGCTTATTTAAAAGTGCTGAGTTATCTTAGAGGTCCTAGCAATATACAACATGTTGTGCAACTTTTTCAGTGGTTTAGGATAAGTGGGCAAATAAGTCACTGGAATTTGGCAGAAATGAAATGGATTAGATGCTGTTTCTTTGTTGCATGGATCACACGCTTGTGTCACTGATAGCCTTCTTTATGTTAGTGTGCTACCATAGTGAAAAAGAAAACAAGCATAGACCAAAAGAATAGGAACAAATAATGAACACTCATTTCCTGAACAAGTCCTATTAATATTTGCAGATCATTTTATTTAAAAAGAATAGGTGTAAGAGAAAAGTTAATAGATACAAAGCCTTTGATCTTTCACTTCAACAAGACTTCTATTTAGTCAACAGGATCATTTGGTGTATGCTCCAACTGATTTAGAGAAATGTGGAAAAAAATTAGGAAACCATATTTTAGTTTATAGTGTAAGTTTTGTACTTTCTCAGGTGACAGAAGAGCATGAAATATGTCAGAAGAGTCCCTGAAGAATACCCATTTCTGAACTAATTGAGAATTGTACCTCAAAATGTGGTCCTTTTGGATACCACAGAGAGAAAGATAACACCGAATTGCCTACTATTTTCTCAGTTGCCTGTGTCACTTAAGGTAATCCAGGTTGATGCTTAACCTTAATTTTCAGTTTCAGAAAATCAGGAAGATATCTTCATCTGAGTATGAGAGCAGAATAGAAAATACTTTCCATTATGAAAATCCTACCCGAACAAGCACTACAAGTGGAACAGCAGCTGCTAATCTGACTCTAGTCTAAATCTATTGAGGCAACCATGGAAGGAACTCTTTTAGAGATATGTTTTCTCTACAGTGATCCACTTGCCATAGACTGACAGGAATTATTGATCTCACCTAACACGATCCATGTAAATGTCAGATATACAGCACTTTTCCTAGCTTCCTCTATATTCTGAGAAGAGAGGCTGGCCCTTCAGGAGGACACTCTGCTCAATTCTGGATTCTTAGATATGTGCTGGGGTGTTGGTATTCATGACTTCTTCCATCTGAACTGCTGAGCTGGCTGTCACACAAGAAGGGCATCACCTCCAAGTACATTTCAATAGGGAGAATGGCCCAATTTTCAGTGCAACTGATGAAAAGGGCTCTCTTCAAGTTTTGAAAAATAAAAGGAGATTTTTTTGAACTCACAGTACCCCTCTGTCTTCTCTAGGTAAAATCCAAATTCAGTTAAGACTGAAATACAGGGAGCTAGGAGTGAAGATGTGTAGTAAATCCACACTAGGACAAGTGAAAACCTACATTAAGAGAAAGTATGAGGTATAAAACCAACGTTAAGAGAAACTTAACTCAAGATTCTCTTTTATTGGACATAGATAAAACATTTAGCTTAAGTTAATTTTCTGTTTTTGAGGCTTAAGTGAATTAAAAGATTGCACAAAAAGTGCCTGTTTGGTTTTTTTACAGTTTCACACCAGTTTTTGTGAACGTTAGACTTTGGGACTAGCAATATCTCCTTTTCCTCCCCTCCAGCAATGACAGTGATGATAAAAATAGTCTAGAAAGTTTGAAAATCCCATTTATCCACTCTTGAAAATAAGGCTCTTAGGCTTTTCAATCGCTCAGGCATATTTGAAAATATCAATCATCCTTCTAATGCTTTTTTATCCTCCTTTGGTTACTCAGGATCCTCTAGTTGTTCAAAAAAAGCACATTTGCAGTATAGCATATACAATTGTTTTACTTTCTTGTCTGTATTTCCCAGATGCAGAACAGAGATATGTATATAAATAGAGTGCATGGATATATCTAGTATATGCTTTGGTTGCTGGGTTTTTTTGTTTGTTTGCTTGTTTTTTTCCCTGTGAACAGAACAATCTTCATCTGAAAGGAATTTCCCAGTAAAACTGGGCTAAAGAGAAGTGTTATCCCCTAATGGTCCTTAATGCAGTATAATTTAGTACTAATTACTCACTACTCAGGAGTCTGGAATGCATTCAGAGCACACATTAATTCCCATCATTTATGTGCTCTGAACGTGCAACACTACATGCATTAAGATTTAGATATTTCTTTTCTCCTGTTTTGTCTGTTCATGGACTTAGAGTAGGACCAATATGCCTGATGAGTTACAAGCCATTGAAAATAATTGCAGCATTTCTTCCACACCTCTTTTTCTTCCAGCTGAAGTAGATTTTGGAACATTATTCATATGATTAGAACCCAGATATTTTAACTCACCTTTTTATTCTGCAAAATTATAATCTCACTTCCGAATTTACTGAAGTATTTCTACCTGACATTTTAAGAACATGAACTTCTGCTGGCCTTTTTCTGACAACCATATAAAGAAGCTTATTTTGAAGACTTTAATTTGTGTTAAATTGCAATAAAATCAGCTAATAAATTTAAAAGGTGCTAGTAATTTTCTAAGAAGTTGATGTGCAGACCTGTAAAATAAGGCAACGGAAGAGGCCTCCATTCATTAAAAATGGGGTGATGAGCAATTGTCAATTGTTAATATGAAACCCTGTATTGGCTTAATATAAAATTTAATGCTTGATTTACAGATTAATTATATATCAAAGCTAAAAGAATAAAAATTACAAATATCCTTGAAAAGGAAATGAAACATCAGTTAACAATTTGGTGGTGCTGCTAAGTTATTAGAAAGCCCAATTTTTGAGTGTTTTAAAAGGATCTCATGATAATGAATAATAACTAGAGAATTAAAATGGTATGTAAAATTCAGTGTCAACTGGTATAAAAAATGTGAAAAAGTTCTTAAATATCTAGATAAAATACTAGACTAAATATACATGAATTAAAGCTTTCCATTTAGGAAAAATAATTAGATTATTTCAATGGAAATATACATTGCTGAGCAGGGACCAGCAAAGTAAACTGAATCACAAAAAGGGAACAGGAAATAAACAAGAAAATGGCATCCTACCGTTGTAAAAAACAATGTCTGCATCTTGGGTACTGTTTTACTGCTGCCTCAGACCAGGATGGCAAAGGTAGCTAAACAGACTGAGTGATTTCCGTGTGAGGAGTTGTTATGGCGATGACATAATCTATCCTGGAAAAAATGGTTACAAAAAGAATATGAGCAAAGTCTGTAGAATCTGTAAGGGACATGAAAATGCTACTCAGAAATTTTTAGCTACGTTTTCACAAACCAGAAAGAATTTGTGTGAAATTAGGCTGATCCAGGACAAGTTTGTATGAAATTCTTTGACATGACACACCGTGGATGCTAAAATTCTGATGTAGATTTTGAAATTATTTGAATGAATTAATCAAAGAAAAATTCCTCACCAGCTCATAAGGTAACAACTGCCTCTTTAGCCTGGGATTCCTGAACTTTGCTAGAGGCTGTACTGGGAAAGTATCACTTACTGCTTGTCATGTTCTTATATGTGTCTCTGGTATCTGCTATTTTCTACTACCATAGACGGAGTCTATGGATACACTAACATTTTTTCTGATCCAGCTTGATCATTTTTATGTTAACTTCTTTCATCTGCTTAAAAAAAACCTGCTTCAACAGTCCATAAGGCTCAGTCCTTTTTAGTTTGTTGACATGTCTACAGATAGCTTTTTCTATCCAAAAATTAATAGCAAAATAATAAGATTTAAACAAGATGTTCCCAGTACCAGAAAGAAAAATTTTAACAATTATTTTGCTCTGTACCATAAATATTATATATTAATGATCACAAACATCTCAACCAAGGTGGCCCTAATTCTAGCTGACAAAAATGAGTGTACACTTTTGATTTGAAGCTTTTCAAATATATAGACACAGTTCTTGGTTTCCTAGGAAGCCCACTGGTATTTAGTGATATTGAAGGGACTGAGGGGCACTTTCTCCAGATAACATTTGGCCTTTACAGGTGTATGGGACACTAATCTCTCTATGGAAAGTTTTGAGTTGACAGAGTGATTAGACAGAGGTTTAATTTACCGGCACTTAAAACACTTTCAACTGTTAGGGCCCATAGCCCTTCTTCCCACCTCATCCTGAAAAGAAGGGCTTCTGAAAAGTGTTTTTTGCTCACATCCTGCCTAAGTACCACATTTTTTTTTTGCCAGTGGAAGTCAGTAGAAGTGGCACTAGAGGAGACACAACACCTTGACCGTAGTCAGGGTATATGCAAAAATGACACCTGCAAGCACACCCAAGTCAGGACTCCTAAGGCCTTCCTGTGCCCCATAAGTGTGTGTATGTAGCTTGATATATATGACTACTCAAAGGCACTATATTTTTGGAGGGAGGCCTTCTAATAGCATTCTGATTCAATCAGCTAAGTTTGTTGTCCAAACAGATGTAATACCAGATTCTGATCCAAAGCCTAAATGCAAAAGAAAAAATAAAAACATGGACAGGGAATAAAAGGACATCAGACCCCAAGAGAATGGCTTCTTTCCAGGATTACTATGTTTTCCATGCTGCCAGCTTGAAGGAAAAGGAAGATGGGTCAGAGTAAGTCCTTACTTACAGGCTATTTTTGTACAAAACCCTTCTCTAAATAGATCTCAGTAAGCCAGATGTAACATTATATTCACACTTTATGTAGGATCATCTTATTTAATTTCTGTGATTATTTTACTGAAACTAGGCAAAAAACAGCTTACAGACCTTGAGGTGATTTGACACATAAAATATTAAAGAGCAAGAGCTTCATAGCTCAGGAGATAATCCTTTGGTGAAGAAACCAGAAAACAGTCCCACCCACAACATCTCTTTATTTTCAGAGATGCAATTTGTTCACATATTTTGCAACAAATATAAAATTCCTTTTCTGTCTTGTTGATGTTTCTATAAGCTCTATTCTGCAAACAGTAAACAATCTTATTTTTTGTGTAAGAAGAAATACAGTAAATCTCTCCTCTAAAAAGGACTTTCAAAGTCCTTTCACTCATTATGTTTATAAAACCTACACTCAGCTGTGACTGAAATCTATGGGATCTTTACCATTTCTTAGAGGAAAGCAGGATTAGGTTGTTATTGATTCAGTCTGATTAATATGAATGATGTCTCTGCAGTTACAAAGCTTCTTCAGACTTGGTTTTATAGCTGACCGTAGGAATAGAACAACAAAGATCTGCATTTCTTTGCACACCACTCCACAAACATTACAGCCGTCAAGTTTTCCTTTTCCATTGTCAGATCTAAACAGAGCCCTTTTGATATGAGCTTAGCGATGCTGACATTAGCCAATCACTTATAAAACCAATGTCAACATCTTGAAAGCAACTTTAAAAAATGAAAACAAAACATGGGTTCAATTCTGAATAGAATAGCAATCATTCTGTTTTATGTATATGCCTGGAAGCACAACTCTAACCTGCTTTCACAGAGGGGAATTTGGTGATGTGTGTTACTGCCCCGAGGCCTATTTTCACATACTGTACAGCTCTGACTATGAAGTGTTGTACAAAAATATTTAGTTTTGCAGTGCCTTAGGGGACTTACTTTTAATGGAGTCAGTGGGGAATGCTCTGTATTTCTCCATTAAAAAGGGCACAGTTTTTCTGAGTTTATAAATAGCTGTGGGTCTCTTTTATTTAATATTACATGGTCATATGCTATCTCCCTGTTTCATTCTTCTGTGTAATGGTTATTTGTATTCCATTGTTATTAAAGTAGTATAGATGCAAGCATACAGTAGGATACAGAATTATTAAAAATTACACTGATTTAGAATTTCTAACCAGTATCACTTCATCACCCTACTGACCCTACAAGATGCCTGCAAGCAAAAATGAATTGGAGTCCAAGAATTTTCCATTAAAATTTACTCTGATAAAGTAGACAATAGTCATTAGTCAAGTTGCTACACAGTATGAACAGGTGGTGTCCTCAATCTGCTCATTATATTCTAGCACACCGAGGACCAGACTGCAATACTCTCACCCACACTGGGAGCACATTTTTTTTCTACAAAAGCTCTTTATCCACTGGAGTTTCTTGTGGAGTAACAGGCTGCAGGGTTTCATAGCTTGGGTGTAGAATAGCTTGGCCTACAGGAGTTGCTGGTATTTGGATTTTAGATTAGCTCTGTGAAAAATGGTATGTTTTCTTGTTGCATTGCTCTAAATTTGTCATTATCCCCTTTTCCCTCCCTCATTCTTAAGGGTAGATGAAAATAAGGAACCCTACTTGGGATTACATATAGCTACATATAGCTAAGCAGGCCTGCACACCTATCAGCTAAGGGGTAATATATGTGCTACCCTCTTGTAGGTATAGCCCTGTTACCATCATGGACTGATGTGGTGCTTTGGGGTTTTTTTTGCCTTTTGATGGAATTCCTTGAACTCTCTTCTGCCAAGGAGTATTTGTGTAATTTTTAATTTTGTTTTTGCAGCTTCTCGCATCACATTCAGGTTGGGTTTTTTTTTTGATGTAAAGGAATAATACTAGTTTGTTAGTAGAATGTAGTTTTATTCTTAATAATACTCGTGATGCTTTTTCTTACCTCTCTTTTTCAGTTCCTTGATTTTTAATTTTGTTGTTAAATTTTGGCAGGCAAAGAAAGGGATGGCATGGTTACCTAATCTTTGGAGTAGCAGGGAGTAGAGGAGAATGTAAATGTAGGAAATTCAAGTTTAGAATCATGAAATCTGCAAGAGAAAGGGGACTCAATATGGCAGAAACATTAAATGCATGATTCTTGCTAGTGATACTGGAATTATATATAAAACATATAAGGGAATTTGAGAACTGAGCTGTGAAAGAAGGTACTAAACAACTCTTACAGAAAAATGGCTTGTAATTTTGTGATTGGAGAAAACCTCAGGATGCAGCATTATGAGAACATAATACTGGAATTACAACCTTTCTCCTCTGAGAAATAAACATTAAGGAACTAACATAGATAAGATAGGGAAGTATGGTGAAGTTGCCTTATCAAGAGAAGGATAATGAGGCTGAGAGAGAGACTTCATTTCCTGTGACAGGGGATAGAAGACTGTTAAATAACATGTTCTGAGCTGAGAAACATATTACTGGGACAGGTAAAATTTACACTGTGATCTTAACCTTGCTTGCTGTGATTATAAAACACTTTAACACATTTTATTCTGTACAGTGAAGATGGATGTAGAACAGGCACCAAACCCTGAAAATGATGTGCTAGGATTACATACACCGAAATGGAACCATTAGATGAACAGAGCAAAAGATTATACAGTTTATACTGGCTTTATAAGTTAAAGCATACACTTATTCATCTCCACTTGTGTCAAATAAATAAACTTCAGTGCTATTAGGAATCAGCTACTAAGTTACAGTAAGGTTGTCCTGAAACTAAAAGTAAAGATCGACAAAGTATTGACTTCAGAAAATTTGAGACATAGAAAAAAATTAATAGTCTGGAGTGTCCTATCAATAGCCGTGATGAAAGTCTGGAGTAATCCCCCTTCTACTAGGAATGTTAAAATCAAACGCTGCATCCTAACACTGTTGCCAGTTTTAATCCATCTTTATTAGTAGGAGTTTACTTTGGACATAATCAAAGTCACTGCTGGTGTGAGTTTAAAAGTATTAAATTATTCTTTAAAAAGGAATAATTCAGAAGAATTTACTAGTACAGTCCATACTTTAACAGTACTCTAGAAATAAAGAAATAATTTAGTTAAAAACTGAAAGTTTTCTATAAAATTCTTGTTGAGCTCTTTAGGGTCAGTTACATATTCCTTTTTATATGCTTGTCATGAAGCTGGAAATTATTGCTAACCTCAGGGTACATCTAAAAGATGTACTGCATTCTCTGCCAGGATATGAGAAAAAATAAATAGTGATGCAAAGACATTTGCATCACTTCTCACCTCCCACAAGCAGACCAGTGCCCAGTCTGACTCCAAGCAGCAGTGTGTTTGGAAAAACCAAACTCCCAATTTCTTTGTTGCTGAACATGATGTTACTAGGCTTGGAATTAGCTTTTGGTAATTTTGAGCCAGCTGCCCTGATGATGTCCCCTCCCATTCTCCCGCTCACTCCCAGTCTTCTTGCTGGTAGGGGGGCAGAGTGAGAAATGGAGAAAATCTTATTGCAATTGCTCAGGAATAGCTAAAATTTTGGTCTGTATCAACACTGCTTAGCCCCAGATTCAAAAGACCATCATACTGGCTGCTTTGAATAAAATTGAGCCCATCCCAGCCAGACCCTGCTACCCACTGAACCCAGAGAAATTATAACTGTAATGTTATAATGTGTAATGGCAGCAGGGCTCATCTAAGACATAAAAAGCATGGACACCAATGAAAGTTATTACTGATGATGGTCATTACCATACAAAAGATATTCTCAAAATACTTAATGCTAAATGGCAGCTCTTAGGAGAACTGAATAATAAGAGAGCTATAAACACAGCCCTTTGAGGGTTTTTAATATTCTGCTCAATTTTAATTTTGTGCCTCTCATCCTTTCTTCCTTGGAAGATATATCTTGCTGATATAAGAAGTCTTACACGCCATGTGCAGGAGGATAAAGGATTAACGTGGGAGATCTAACCAGTCTTCCAGAGATACCTCTCCTTGACTGCCTGCTCCTCCCTCCTGCTGGAGCTCCTTCACAGGGAGGGGGTAGAGAACAAAGTGCCTGCCCATGCCTTAGCTGCAGGGTGCAGAGTTTGTCATCTATCTTAAAGCCATCTCTTCATGCCTCTTAAGTTGAGCTGCAGGATGCTGTGCAGACACACATGAAGCACAAGCACAAAATCCTTCCAGATGACTCTACCGCAGTAATACTTATTTCCAAGAAAAGGAGCCAGAGACTCCTTGGACTAAGAAGGTTTCACAAGTGCTTCTGTGACCCTGTATTATACATTAGAGTAATCATTAAGTTATCCTCACTCTCCTGGTGATCCAAATGGTTTGGAAATCATTAAGGGCTGTTTAATACTGCGTGATTTTCAATGCATATGACATCTATTAATTTGTAAAATAAATGATGCATTTCTTGCAGCTTTGCATCTCTTCATTCATCAGTTGAATGATTAAAGTTCATGTCAATTCTACTATGGTAAACAGGCAAATCAAATCTTTATCTATACTGGAACAAACAGGACTACTTTTGTCTTTGCCTGAAGGGACAATGTCATTACCTTGAGCTTACATCTATCATTACTATCAGTTAATTAGAATGAAGAAAATCTTTAAATGTCCTCACACTGACTTAGCATTCAGAACTTTTTCAAGCATTACGCCAACTGTCAATCAAAACAGTCCTTAAAAAAAGTGTTTAAAAACTACTACAAGTATGTTTTCAATAAGTTCAACAGCAGGAGGTCGTGAGTCCCTTCTGTGCCCTGACATTTGAGGCTTATCTAAAAAATGCTTTCACAAGTTCCTTCTAATCTCATTTTCTGTGTTGAAATCTTTGTCTTGGAGAGGCAGGGCTCTGCTGCTTCAGTTACAGATATGGCTAAAAAGTTCTGATAAACAAAGAAACAAAAGCATAACAATACTTTGTATAAACCATTATTTTTTAAAGTGTCTTAATAGGACAGCTGTGTTATTTAATGTTATAAAATATTTGATTTTGATATTATTTGTCAAAATAAACAAAATTCAAAGTTCTTGATCCTTAAAATCTTAAACCCATGACTTTGCAGCAGTTATGTCTGAAGAGAAAAGGTGTGGGCTTTCTGTAATCACAAAAGAAAAAAGATACTTCCAGTAGCATTTTTTTCACAGCTTTTGGTTTGTTGCAGATAAATGTTCTCTTTCTCCGGGCGTGCAAGAAGGCTGCTGAAAAAATAATATATGATAGAAAAGTATGGGTGAGTGAAACAGCAACCAGCTGTGGAAATGCTAGCTGCTGGAAAAAGGCAGCTACTGTGCAAAATTAATTCCCATTCTACACAGGGCAAAAATCACCTCTGGAAATTATATCCTATGTGTAAACTCTGTGGGTGTTCACATATACACATAAAATTCAGCAAACAAGAGACCTGCTCATAAATGCCAAATCATCCTACTGTAACCCTAGTGGTTTACAAATAAATGCTCGATTATAATCCTGGAGTGGATTTCTAAGAGCAGAGAACACTGAAAGTTGTTTTGAGCAACCTTTAGCCTCTGTTTGCAGTATTCAATAAATGAAATGTCATAAATGTCAACATCAAACACAACATTTCAACAGAAACCCACTTTACCACAAAATCCACCATAAGAATCACTCTGATTTTTCTGTATTTTATTTCCTCTTCAAAATTGTAGAATAACAGCATTTTGCAGTAGTGGTGTAACAATGGTAATTCTCTAGCTATAGGAAAAGGACAAGCTGTATAAAGTAGCATTATTTTTTACTAGACACATGGCTGTCACTGGAAGAAAAAGCAGAACTTTTCAGACATATAAGCCTCCTAGATGCTGTTCAGGTGTAGAAGTAACATAGTTTATGCTAAGTATAGGCTGGGAATAATTGCTCTCAGTTTAACTTAGTTGTGTTAGTAAGAAAATCCAAGAAGAAAAGTAGGTGTCCCTACTTTTCTTCTTGGATTTTCTTACTAACATAACTAAGTTAAAGGAAGTTAAAGGGAAGAAACAATGTTTGGATTGCTATGAGAGCGAGACACAGCATTGCCTCCTGCAACTGAATGATGTGTCATGAAACCAATGTTTCCACTAAATCAAATGTTTTTGGTGTCCAGTGGAATAAAGAATTATAGTTCAGAACGTCTTTTGAGGCTGAAGTTGTTTTGAGTTTATGGCTCTTCCTTAAGCTTACTTGAGAGGTGAGAGATGGTATGGTTCTTTAGTGGAAAATGTTCCTTCCCCCTGTTGCTAACCAGCTGTATCTGCCCTTACAGGCTGCTCTCTGTGAATTTATTCTGCTTTGCAGGAGTTTTATGGCTTTGTTCATGAGAGACATTTTGATGCATCAGATAAAGCATTTCTAAAGTAGAAACACCCCTAGCTCTTTTAGGGTTGGAGTGGACACTCCAGTGGTATTGGATACGGGCTGAACAAAACCAAGACAATGAGGTTAACTTTCCTTCTGTTTTCCAGCTGACTAGTATGAAAATAACATTCAGAAATCACACTACTTTCAGAATCTTCGACTCTTTCCAGTAAGCAGAAGTACTTATGTATTTCTGTAAACAAGGTGACAGGTTCTGCACACCTCTTTTCATTTGAGTCCTGTGGTATGTTGCTAGTGGTGCAGTGTTGTACATACAGCCTAAATTTGCCTTGGCTGTTTTCTCCATTAGTTTGTCCATAACATTAAATTTAAGGAAAATTCTTGGTATTTGCTAAGCAGTTAAGCCAAAGGGAGACTGGTTTATGATTACTGATGTTAGGCTTATAGAATTTCTTTACATGGAGCTTTTCTTCTCTGGGAATGCAACAGACATCAGTTTCTTCAAAAGATCAACTAAAATAAAAAATGTTACAAGCCTACAATTTATAAATAAAAAATAAAGGACTTGCTCCACATGAGCTTTCTGACTGGTGTTTTAAGCCAAATAATTGCCATCTTCTCTTTTGGCATCACATTTTATGCTTTCAAACAGCCATATCAATGCTTGAGAGGAAATAACACAGATATGTGAAGGATTATTTAAATGCAGTAAAACACTTGTGCACTGAAGTAACTGAAAGAATGAAGAAGACACAGTATTTCCCAAAAATACATGCTATCTAATCATATTGACCTAATAAATCTGAAACTTTTCAAGCAACTGAACTTTTCAAGAGAATGAGAAAGGACACCTAAACCAGAAGTATTGTAAAGGAATACCTTGGAAGATTTAATAGAACAGAAAAGAACAGAACAGAACAGTCCATTTCAGTTAGAAGGGATGTACAATGACTACAGGTGCCTGACCAGTTTTGGGCTAAACAGAAGTTAAAGAGGGCATTTTCCAATTGTCTCTTAAACACTGACAGACTTGGAATATTGACACCTCTCTTGGAAGACTGTTCCAGTGTTTGACCACTGTCTTGGTAAAGAAATTTTTCCTTATACCTAGTCTGATCCTCTCCTGACACAGCTTTGAACCATTCCTATAAGTCTTATCATTGGATCCCAGGGAGAAGAGTTCAGGACCCCCCTTTCCCCATCTTCGCTCCTCAGAAAGGCATAGAAGGCAACGAGATCACACCTCAGTCTCTTTTTCTCAAAACTAGAGAAACCCCAAGTCCTCAACTGCTTCTGACATGACCTTCCTTCCACCACTTTCACCAGCTTTCTCTCCTTCCTTTGGACACCTTTGATGTCCAGATGCCTTAACATCCCTCTTAATTAGTGGGGCCCAGAACTGTGCACAGCACTCAAGCTAAGGCCACACCAGTGCTGAATACAGCAGGATAATCAGTGCCTTTGACCAGGTGGTGATGCTGTGCTTGATGTACCCCGGGATGGGCTTTGTCCTCTAGGCTGCCAGGACACACTGCTGACTCGCACTGAGCCTGCTGTCAGAGAGCACCTGCAGGGCCCTGTCTGCGGGGCTTCTTCCAGCCGCTCTTCTCCCGGTTCATGCTTGTGACTGGTGTTATGCCATCCTACCTACAGAATCGGTCATTTGATATTAAATTTCATCCCATTCTCCATTGTCTAATGGTCCAATCTATCTAGATTCCTCTGCAAGGCAAACAGCCCTTTCCCTTCGTGAGACCATGCTGACAGAGTCTGATTATTGTACTGTCCTTTAAATGCCTTTCAATAGGACCAGCATGATCTTCTCCACAATTTTTTCAGAAAGTAAGTTTAGAGTAACAGGCCTGTAGTTTTCTGAGTCCCTCATGCCATTCTCGGAAACTGAGATGACACTGGCTGGCTTCCAGTCAGCAGGAACCTCCCCAGACTCCCCAGACTTTTGCTGATGGATGATGGAGAGGGGTCCTGCAGTAACATCTGTTATCTCCTTCAGTACGCTGGGATGAAATCCATCAGGTTCTATGGACTTAAGAACATTCAGCTCATGGGCTCAAAACCAGCCAAAAGTTCCCACAGTTGTGGTGCTCCATCTCAGGTGACTGAGCAGCCCAAGGTCTACCATTAACACTAAAAACTGGAGGAAAAAAACATTGAATGCTTCTGCTTTTTCCTAGTCCCTATTGGTCAGGTGGCCATCTTCAACAGGTATGAGACTAATATTTTCCTTAGACCTTCTCTTACTATTAATATACTTTAAAAAGCCTATTTTTGCACTAGATAATTCCACTGCTTTGTGAAAAACACGTCCCATGAGGGTTTGTTTACTGAATGTTCATTAATCTTTCCCCCATTGAATAAACAGGAGGGGTGATATTCAGATAACCCAAAAAAACCCATCTACATCTGAGCTTAGGTCTCTTTTGTACCCAGTGGATACCTATGTGTTTTCAGAGTGAGATTCAGATTTTTTAAGCTACCTGTTTCAAAACTAGATAAATTGTGCCCTAAAAGTGCCTATTTGTTCTACCATCTATGAATGGAGGATAAGATGAATCACTCAGCTGAAGAGATCTAGAGCATCCACAGCAAGAAAAAAAATTAGTTTCAGACAAATAAATCTTCTATCCCAGAATTTGATGCTTTACTTCCATCTCTGACAAAACTTCTGTAGGAAAGCTGTCAAACTTGGATATAAGAGCAAGGAGAAATATGGAGTTAGATCCTTTTCTGCTGCCTTGCTCTGGGTCCATTTTAGATAACATTTTTTTTTTCTCAAATTCGTACATAGAAATATTTTCACGAGCAAAGTTCTCAAGATATTTGACGAAGTCAGTGCACTCTTTGAGAGGATGCAGTACCTAGAGGCACATCCTGATTTCTCATACTTAATATCATCCTATCCATGTGTTGTTCCATTACAGTAAGTACATGCATTCATAAAATTAAGATCAATTTAAAATGAGTGAAGTGTCACAGTTTGGCCCCTACTACTTCCATTCTTTTGTGGTCTGTGAGAAATCAAATTCCTTTTCATGGTGCTCTGAAGTGTCAAACACCTCTGTTATAGCAGGGTGTTTATGTAGTATGTGGGTTTCCTTAAATGATCCAAAATAAATTTTATAAACTATTAATGTGCTGTAAAAATAATTTGTAAGCTTTCTTGACATTTCTTGTTGAAAGTGTCATGCAGGTAAAGGTCAGCTTCCAAACGTTGCTAATAAAAATCTCTTCAGAAGATTAAATTGAATTATTTGCAACAAAGTAGCTGCCATTTTTTATTACACCTTAAATGTTATGGTGACACATAAGAAATCTGCCCAAGCAATTCCACTGTGTAAATCAACTAATGCCTGTACTTTCTCTTACATTTTCATAATCAAATACAAATTTCACACAAGAAATAAATGTCACCTAGTAAATTTTTGAATGTCATAAACATATTCATGAGTTCTACTCTAAATATTTTAGTACATAGTAAAGGGAATAGATACACCTCCTATCCATAAAATACAGATTTATGTCAAAGCAAACCCCTCAGTTTTATAACCCTACTAACAGTATTTTAAATCCAAGCTGAGTTATGATACACAATAAATTGTTGTGCCATTAGATCACGCCAGCTGCACCACAGTGTTAAGGCCCAATAAGAGATGACTGTAATTAGTGTAATCTAAACACATTAGCTAAAAATTGCAATAAATATTTAAGTTATTCACTTGACATTTTTAACTTAAATAGCCCAAATGCTCCGTTTAGATACCTGATTTTGTATTGACAATTGTACATTATTTTAGATTTTAGGTCTTTTCACATGCCTAGTAGTGCAGGTAAGGCAGTGATCAACTATTACCTTATGAAGTTAGCTCTGAACTTCAGTGATTAAATTAATTTCCGTGGGCAGACCCACCATACAAATACCTTAAGCCTGAATTAAGGATAGTCTGCAAATGCAGATAAGCAAATGAACTTATAGATCATTTCTGAAGAGGATTCATAGGACAGTCTTTAACAAACATGTGAGATGATTAACAGGCTACCAAGCATTCTGGACAGAATGTACCACACTGATACAGTCACTGGTATCCTGCCAAAACTGCATGCAGTAGAAGAAGCCCCATTAGGAAAGAGAAATAAAATAAAATCTTAACTTGTCCAGATGGTTAAAAAAGATCGTATTGAATTAAATTCAGAGACCAGCAGACTGGTCTAACTGTATGACTACTGATTGAAACAAAATCCTCAAATGTGGTCCCAGTAAAAGGTCACTTCAAGCTTCAGAATGCAGATTATGTCTACCATTTTATGTGTACCAAGAGTACCAGAAATCTTATTTTTGTGGAAAGAACCCAAAGTATCTTATCTGCAACAACATTAGTAAAACTGATTTATATATTTATTTTTTAATAATGTAATGTAACATAATCTCACCTCACTTGCTTTTTATTTATTCTAAGCTGGTCATCTGTAGGGGGTTAGTATTCTAACACTTAATATCTACTGACAATAGTGAGAAAACAGTGGATTATTGTTACATTTATATCATCTGGAGACATTTTCCTGTGACAAGGGTAAAAATTATTTATTTGGCCCTTGACAGAGCTCTGCTAAGTCCAGGGACCAGTGTTTGGTCCTTGGCAAGGTAAAGCACAAATGTAAAATTTCTGATGGGCAGCAGGCCCTAGGGGGACTCACCAAAATTCCTCTGTCAGGGCAATATATTAGAATGGTCAAAGAGTTGCTTCCCATCATGTTACATTTCAGCTTGCATCAAGCAGACACTTCTGGTTGCTTGTGGAGAGGTGTTGTAAAGATGACATGAATCATAGAATTATAGAGTCATGGTTTGGATTGGGAGGGATTTAAAAAATTTTATAGTTCCAACGCCTGTGCCATGGGCAGGGACACCTCCCACTAGACCAATTTGCTCAGAGCCCCATCCAGCCTGTCCTAGAACACTTCCAGGGATGAGGCATCCACAACTTCTCTGCGCAATCTGTTCCAGCGCCTCACCACCCTCATAGTGAAGAATTTCTTAAATTCCAGGAGACATTGAGAGACCTACTGAACGCCTCTGAGTCGGAGAAGGATTGGCTATCAAATCTGGACATATCTGCTCTAAGTTTGCATAAATCTCAGAAAATCTCACAAGCATAAGAGGGTTAAGAGAGCTTCTTTTTTTTTTTGGCATACTCCAGATATACAATGAGATGGACCACAGCGACAAGATTTGTTATCAGGATCTCTCACTGTTTAAGAAAACTAAAATATTTACTGTCAGTAACTGTTTTGCATATTTGGAGTTTTTGCTAGGTATCAATCTGTATCCTTCTGCTGTCTCTACAACAGGTAGAGACAAAATTTTATGAATTAGCTGTGGTTTGTATGCAAAGAAGAAATAGTGTAGTTCTCTCAGCCTCCAGAATAGCTCCATGTGCATTAGACACATGAGAAAAATCAGCTTAGCTTCTTTAATCTTCATGAAAACTATCTGGACAAGAGGTGACAGCAATTCCCCACAACATCAAAAATCAGACTGATCTTATTACAAACTTTCATTGTAATTGAGAAAAGTCCTTACTTGATACATAATCATGCTACACAATAACCACATATTTTATATTGGCTAATATAGCTGCACAAATTAACAGGATCAGGAGAACTGTGTAATCTTTGCAATTGTTCATGCAGCTAAATGTTCTGTCATTCAGGAGGGGACTTATTTCAGAAATAATCGGAATTATGTGAAAGTCCTTAAATTTTCATTACATTTTTTTCCTAATATATTCAGTATTTTCAAGCATTTTTCTTCTGCAAGGAATAAATTATCCATTAGAAATTTTTCATATAAATTCTTTCATTTGTGGTATAACATGGGCTGTCTTTTAAAATTAAACTTGTTTTTAATGAGGCCGTTAGTGTCACTTTGATAAAGAATTACCTAATAATTTTGCTGCTACCATGTAAGTGATTACAAGTGCCACTGTAAAACTTCAGTATTAAAAAGCCATATTGTCAAGTTGGTTTAAAAGTACCTATTCTCTAGTATTGTGATAACTCACATACAATTAACTAAAATAATTCAAACATGAAATTGCTGTCAATGTATACCTAGGATAAAAGGTATTATTCTGTTGAATCTTTAGATATAGAGGTTATAATTCTGCATTTGAAGTGGCAGAAGAATACCTGGAAATATTAGTAGTTACAGCCATGACTGGAAATTAATTTTTGTATCCTTAGCAATTTGGGCATGAGACACAGAGTTTTGTAAGTAAATGTTCAAGCCTCAACCTTTTTGAATGACTTTGTGTTGAGTTGGATCTTCATCTAAGAGGGAACTTTTTAATTTTGGATGTTACTCAATTGTTACCTCATTGATTAAAGATTTCATTGGTGGATGAAAGGCAGACACATATTCTGACTAAGAACTTGGTTTAAATAAGAGTGCAAGAATCGTAAGACTTTTGAAGCTAAATGACTTCGTTTTGTTTGTTTGTTTGCTTGTTTGTTTGTTTGTTTGTTTCTGGATATGATAAAGCAGACATTCAATATTCTATTTAAAATCAAGAACACAATTTTATGGACAAAAATTTTATCTTGTTGTTGTGTGGTTCTGGTTTAATCTCTTCTTTTTTTGATGAAACAACTTTAGAGAAAGTGAGTGATCATCACCAGTGGAGCAGAACCAGGTACCAGCAGGGAACACATGGTTAGAGCTGTATGACACAGGGAAAATCGGTTGTTAGCTACTGTGTCAGAGAGGTCAGGGGTGATTGAAGACACTGTCATCAGTGCTCTTCTAGAAGAAGACTATTACCACCTGCAAATTTTACACAGATTTATCTCCAGGTATGATCTACACTATCCACTATACTAAATATGCTAATGGAAAATATGTGTATGGGATCACAGAGCCTCTATGTGCTAGAAAAGATTTGACACACAGAGTGAATAATGGACAGGGGCATATTTTTCAAAAATAACCACTGGCCTATCAGACCTGATCCTCAGGGTGTCTGCAAAGACTGTCACAAGAGCAAGCTGAACACTAAAATTCATAATTCCAGTGGATACTACAATGTATGAGCTCAAGACACATGCCAGTTTTATAGTATATTCTTTTTCTCATTCCATCCCATCCCAGACTCAGCTTGATGCTTCTCATCAGTACAGGCAAACTTTAAAGTTATCATCTCACCAGTGGTTTGGCTCTGTCTGTGGGAAGTGAATAGAGAGGCAAATCTGGGACAGAGTTTATATGCAATCAAAGAAGCATCCGCAAAGAAAATCATGTGTATCCTATGACATATCAGCAAGTGTAATTAAGATGTCAAGAGAAATGATTGCCATCTGGCACTTGTGAGACCACAGCTGGGGTATTGCCCCTGGTCTTACACTCCACAGTGCAAGAAAAACCTTTTGCAGTGAGTCATGTGGAGGGTCATCAGCATCAGGGGATGGAGCACAGAGGTACAAAGAGAAATTGTAAGAAACCAATTGTAAGGTTTGTCCAGCTGAAAGAATAGAAGAATAAAAGGTACTATTTCTGCTTGTTCAACTATCTAATTGGACTCTTCTCTGATTAGAAAGGTTAGAGACAAAGGACACAAGTTGGGCCTGGGAAATTCTGACTAGAAATAAAGGACTTTTTGCACCACGAGGGTGGTCAAACACTGGAGGAGGATGTCCCGTGGTTGTGAATATTTGTAATTGGAGATAATCATAGCAAGACTGGACAAGGGTCTGAGAAGCCTAATGTAGGCTTGCCCTAAGCAGGAGGTTAGACTAACTGACCCACAGAGGTCCTTTCCAACACAAATTAATCTATGTTTCTATGATTCCTAGGAACTCAGCATGGTGTTTCTATCAACAAGAAAGGAATGCAGCAGCGATAGCAACAACTTTCTATCATTTTGCCTAACTCTTGTATAGGCAAAATAGAGCAGCTGGACTTTATATAGATAACTTTCTTTTTGCCACTCTTATTAAAAGTCTAAGCCAAAACCAAAAATATCTTCCTTGAAGTTTATGTTTTGCTATATTAAATGTCATGAAAAGACAGCCTTTCAGTAAGTTTTTCTTTACCTGCAACTATATAAGTGGCACAAAACTCAAAGTTCTTGCTTTTTAGACCTTTGTGATATTATTATTTTCCTGCTGTTTCCTTACTATTTTTATTATTATTGTTATCATAATTTTTAAAAGGAAAACTCTATCTGCTCTGTTTTGCAAAAATATAAATTATGTGTATATGGATTGTTTGTAAAACATTTTCAAATCTTGAGATGGAAGATGCTAGATAGATTTAGACTGTTTTAGATATTATTGAGTTAATACTTGTAAACCTGACAGTGTCCCAGTAAAAGCAGACCAACTTAAAAAGCTGTACATCTTACATATATTTCTATTATTATATTTCAATTTTTAATCTAAAAATACAGAGCACAATAAGGATTTGGATACTCTAACGAAAAATCCATCCATGATACTACTATCAAGATAAAAAGGTTGGTTAGATATTCAAATCTAAAACTGAATGAAACAGAAGCTTAGAGCTCAGCATTCCACAGAAGTGAAAGAGACAAAGTATTGCCAAAGACATAGCAGTAGAAAGAGTAAGTTACCTCCTAAAATGACAAGCAGATAACCCTTAGATTAAATAATTTCTGGCTATGCACAAGGCTAACAAGTACTTGTTTCACTGTTTCTTTATACCAGATCAGGGTTTCAACATCATGTATCTGGTAGAGATGTTACTACCTGTCATATTTGGTAATTTTGTATTAGTGTTTGAGTGTTTTGGCTGCTGAATTTTGTGTGAAATGCACCCTACATAGTGAACAGTCTGGGAGAGCTGCCAACAATAAATTGCAATAATCCAACCTTGTTTTTGTAAAGGCATGAGTCAAAAGCTCAGCATCTTGCTGACACAGCAATTATCTTAACCTTGTTATGCTCCTGAGATGGTAATATGAAGCCTTATCAATATTGTTGATGTGGCTCTCTGAGGAAAGCTGAGGGTCGAAAATTACTGGAATTTATCATGAAGAGAGTTTCTTTCAGAATTCCTCTGTCCAGCAGCAGTTTAATATTAAATTTTCACTGGAATGAGAGACATATAGCTGCTTTTATGCTTTTTTGTAGCTGATTTTATGTTGTTTTCTCCATAGCTGTTGTCTAAAAGTGAGGCGACTGTTGAGTACTTTCTGTTGGTTTACCTCTCTGTGTATGGTAGAAATCTAAAAAGTCTATACAGGCAGATAGAAACAAACATTAGGCCTTTAGGGCTGGAGGAGGTTATTGCATAACTTTAACAAAGTACTGATGGATGATATGGAAATTTTAGATAGGAAGCAGATAATAAAGAAGATGACTATGTCACAAAAATGTAAGAGTAACCTTAAATCTACTTGAGGTTTGGAGTAGTGGAACTAAAAATAACTCTTTCATGCCAATTTGCCTCATAGATTAGCTGGTAAATAACTAAGCATACCGGTGACTTTTAATACCTTAGCTTTCCCCTCCTCTCATGCAAATTCTTCCTGAAGAAGACTGAAGTTGTGAGCCTTTGGATGGGGAGGGATATTGGGAGGGTGAGCACAGCACTAGAGAAAATACTAGGAAATATAAGGGTATAGTTTTACACTGTATTACCAGTGAAACTCTTCTGTGGTTCAATGATTTGAACTATGAATTTTAGGATTGTTAGTAATTGGACAAATAACTATTTGTTTTATTTTGATTATACTAATAAGGCTTCCATTATCTTCAAGATAATTCTTAGATCATGATATATGGTGTTCTTCTACCAGAATTTTGCAAGAAATATATTCCAATACTGTAGTCTTGATTCAACAAAAATATTCCATTAGTTTTTTGATAATTCTGGACTTCCTGATTTCTGATAAAGTTTGGATTATCTAGGTGTCTCTTAGTATATAAATTCAAATTATTGATTCTATAGACAGAAGCATATGAAAAGAATCTGGAAAGTAAAATATCCTTCAAGGCAAGAGAACCTGCTTTCAACTTTCCCCATCAATAAGATGGAAGATGAAAAATTGGTTTTAGGCAAACATTGCCAAATTTCTATGACAGGTGGTTGGTTGAAGATGCCACTATGATATGAGATATATATGCACACACTTTTTCAGGAACATAAATTTCATTGCAGCTACTTTGAAAGCAAAATCTCCTTACTAGTTTTCTCCAATTGCCAGGGGAAAAAAGCACTGATGAAGGCACCCAGTGGAGGACCCACACAGGAGCAGTCTGTTCCAGAAGGACTGCTCTCCAGAGAAGGGACCCATGCTGGGGCAGATTGTAAAGAACTGCAGCCTCTGGGAAGGACTCACGCTGGAGAACTTTATTGAGGACTCCTGTGGGAGGGACCCACTTCCACTTAGAAGGAAGGAGCAGCAGAGACAACGTGTGATGAACTGACTGCAGGTCCCCATCCCAGTCCCCATGAGCTGCTGCAGGCGGGTGGACAGAGAAAATTGGTAGTCAAGTCGAGCCTGGGAATATGGAAGTGGTGGTGGGAAGGGTGTTTTTAAGTTTTATTTTTATTTCTCATTATCCTACTCTGATTTGATTGGTAATAAATGAAATAATTTTTCCCTGAGTCTATTTTGCCTGTGACAGTAACTGCTTTGAACAGATCTTTCCCTCTCACCCCAGCCGACAAGCTTTTTGTTCTATTTTCTCTCACTGTCCAGCTAAGGAAAGAAATTATAAAGCAGCTTTGTTAGGCACCTGTTACCCAGCCAGGGGCAACCTGCCACACATATGCATTTGCTGTTTGTCTTTTTATGTGCCAATAGCATTGGATAAGAATTTGAAGGTTAGGGAGGCTGTAATTTTACTCAGGATCCTCTTAATCTGTGTGGAGACAGGTGCAAATGGGAGCTAACCAGTTCTTAGCTCAGTTTCTGCAGTGGCTTCATTGAATCTTTTTAGTCTCTGAAAGATGTCTGCCTTGAATGATATGGAATTGTTCAGAGAGAATATCTATGTTTAGAGGATCACTATCCCCTCCTGTGACCCCAATTCTCTTGGGTTTCAAGAGATAATAGAGCCAAAGCCTGGAAGCTCCCAGTAAAGTCTATTCTGTGATAGATTAGTGAGTTACTGGGTGACATGTCTATTAGAAGGTGACTGGCTATGTCTCCTTAGGGAATGAGCACCTGTTTAACCTGCTTTTTGTTTTCTGTAAAAACACTGGCATTACAGGAGGCCTAGCAGATAGAGTGGTCTCATCAGACTCAAAGAGATTTGTTCCAGGCAAACATAATGCATCCAAATTCTGCAGCAGACAACTACTGGGGAAAAGAGTGAAGAGAAAATGATGCTGGCAAAGAACCAGACCCCAACACTGACCTTGGCACAGACATAGATAGCTCTTTTGACTTACGCTGTGAAGACCTTCAGCTGTGATCAGGTAACAGACATGTTGATTGTAAACAGAAACCATTACAGAATGACAAAACTTCTTTCAAGCAAGAGGTTCAAAAGTCATTCAGAATGACATGAGAACACATTATTTTAATGAAAAGGCCATGTAGTTGCATCGCACTTTCCCACATCAAAGAGACACAGCCATAAGTTCCTGAGATCTGGGCTAAGGTTTTCAAGATGAAATTGAAAATACTGTCAGTTTTCCCCTCATATAGAGGAACAAACTGCTCCTGTGTGGTGTTGAGATCAAAACTGTACAAAAAGGCATTTGGTAAAATCTCTGCAATCACTGGCTAAAATAATTATTGTTTTCAAAGGATGCTAGGCTTGGAAACTACTGACTGTCTTTCTGATGTCTTCTCAGCATAAGAAAGAAACGGAAGAATTTGGTTGGCTCAGAGCAATTTGCTTCATCTCTGGTGCTACCCATTTCTGGGCTATGTTATGAGAAAGCCACCAGATCACTGTACAGGGAAGGAGGTGACTTTGCATTTTGCAAAAAAACCCTCCTTTAGAAAAGGGGAACTTTTCCTACTACAGACGTCCTTCACCTCTGCCCCACTGAACTAATTTAGTCCACAGACAGCAGACCTCCTTGCTAGCAAGAGACAGCTTTGCACTGGAAAAAGCCTTCAAGTCAAAAACTGAGTAATAAAAGAAAAGAACTGGAGTTCAGGCACTAAGAAAAGATTTCAACTGCTTTTGGAAGCCACACTGCAGAGAGGTCCACAAGAAAGATTTCATTTATGTGGAAATAAATTTGGAGATTTTATTTTTTAATAAATCGAGTTTTGTACGGGATACAAGAGAGGTTATAAAGATTTTATTCAATATCACTTTCTAGGGGACCTGTGAAATATTCTTGTTTACTTTTTATTTGAATTGCAATGGCTTACTGGTTATAGATACACTTATATGACCATTTTAACGGGATAGTCCATCTATAATTTTTTGTTCTTAATTAGTTACAGTTTATCATGTCCTTGTGTGATTTGGTAAATAGAAATGAACAGAAATGTGTTAGAACTTTGTTAAACTGTAAACTTGCTTTACTTCTTGGTTACTTGTTAAATGATATGGACAGTTTCATGAACAAGGCCTAAAGAGGCAATGCTCACTTATACTATCAAGTCAGAGTGAAGGAGGAAATGAATTCTTTAACTATTTTCAGATTTTGGGAAAAAAATCACAACTAGATGCAATTGGTAGGAAGAGCTTCAATCCATATAGCAGAAGGATCAAAGAATTGGCTGTTTGGGTTTTTTTGGTTGGTTTTGGTTTTGGTTTTGATTTTTTGGTTGCTTGTTTGTTTTGTTTTGGTGTGTTTTTTAAATAAATAAATAAAAAAAATTACCTCTGGAAATACTGGACACACAAACACAGGGGAAAAATTGCATCATCTTTCATCATTGAAAAGGCAACTTGTTGACCTCAGGTCAAAGGCTAGATAAAGTTGTGGGCTCTGCATTACAGCTAGTTACTTTAAATCCAGCCTACAGATACAGATATCATTTCAGAACAACATTGTTTTACCTTTTTTGTTTATAACCATAAACAGTGATTCAAAAAATATATGCTTATTTCCATTAGTACTTTTTAGGGCCAATAAAACACACATTTTGAATGTTTGTTTTTTTGCATTGGATTGTTTCATGCTGTATCTTTTGACTGGTATAGAAGTAAATTGCAAATTTGCAGACCAATATTTCTTTCAATTCATTCTGAAAACTGTGAGAAGAGGGAATATAGAATAATAATGCAGAGAAACTTGTGTTCTAAATATAGCACTTTTTTCAACTTATGTGTTTGCAATTTATAGCTGATTTTGGATAAAAGGGGATAAAGTCAATGATCTGTTAGATTCTGTGATGCCAGTAAACTGCCTGCCAATTCCCACTCCCTGAATGTGTTATGGCAGCACAATGTCCCCAGATGCTGGCTGGAAAGTCAAACTACAATTACTTACCAAGCAGAGAAATTACTGACATAAAGTGCAGCATTCTCTTTGATTTTTTGTAGCAAATTATTAAAGACCATAATAAAACTAGAGACCTGTTAATAGCTAATCTATCCAAGGACTTAATGTAATTCTTCATGTCTTTCCTTCTGGAAATAATTCTTTCATAATTATTTTGATTTTGTAACACCAGTTATAAAACAGAATCCCTTCTAAAACAGTATTGCAACAATCAGTTGTATTGTTCCAGTAAAACCAGGCTTTCCTAAAGGTATTAGCCACTGTAAAGACTGTAATCAAGAAGTCTGCTCTGCACTCAAATGGATTATATACTCTCTTTGCTTTTATAGGCAACAGAAGACCTGGTATTGGGTATTGAGCTAATTAGGTCCCCCGAGTTTCTGGATACTGACTGAGTAATGTCTCAGTATTTAGGGTCTCTTTCTCATCTGGAAACAGAACTGAAAATAACTGCTGGATTTTCTTCAAATTTCCTGATGGGTTTAATATGTCTGTGCTACTGTACTACACTTTTAGTTAAGCTGATATATTTGTACAGTGTTTTCTTTTCTGTGAAAATATTCTGTGGTGACTCTCAATTTGAAAAAGATATTCACAGCAGGGTCACGGTATTGCAGTAGGATCAGATGGGATAATGAAGGGAATATGTACTCTTGGAAATATCTGGTGGTGCTGTGGATTTTGGCAGGTAAAAGCAAAGCAATATTATGTGGAACTCAGAGTAATTTACTTGCTAGCACATAATTCACCTGAATAGCTCATTTAAGAGCCTGCAGAGTGCTTAGACACATTTTCTAAACATACCTTGATGCTTAAGACTTTTCTTCCTTTTACCTTTGATTGAGTGCATTGGCCTTAAGAAATAATTTATGAGCTTTCTTCTCTAATCTAATTAAATGAAGGGAGGATTCTTGGTGTTCTTTTATTATTAAGCTGAAATATGCATCTTTACTTTCCAGATGGTTTTGTGCTTTGGCACTCACAAGATATCAGTATCTAAGAAGACGTCTTATGGGACATACTCTTGGCCTGTTAAAAGCTTTCTTTGTATCTTCACTTCCCACCTGCCCCTCACCAGGAGACTTCCATGGTTCTCATCCTGCCAAGCTGCTCCTTTTTCTCTAGCTGCACAGTGCAGGGAGGGAAAGGGGTATGAGACACATGCCTTCCACCTGATTTGTTCATAACTTTCTTTTCAGTGAAGAAAGAAGCCCCTTTGTTACAGTGCTGGTTTTGATTGGCATAGAGTTAATCACACTGTTATGTGTGATGGAGCCCTGCTTTCCTAGGGATGGCTGAACACCTGCCTGTCCATGGGAAGTGCTGAATGAATCTCTTTTCTTTAACCTGTGTGCATGACTTCTGCTTTACCTATTAAACCATGAATTCTCTCACTCTTCTGATTCTCTCACACATCCCAGTTTCCTGGCTTACCAAATGTGTATTCAGTGCTGAAAATGGATTAGAATACAGCTTTGAAGGCAGAAAGTGATGTGACTTCTCGGTGACTGGATTTTGGCAGTAGAGCACTTGGTGCATCTTTGCCAATTTCTCTGTGTTACTTCACAGTAAGTGACATTTTCTTCAGCTTGTCTCTGCTTAAAATCCACAGATGCTTCCAAAGTTTTCACCTGCCTGGCGCTCTGGTATGCGTTATGGACTTCATAGGAAACATTCCTGTGCAGAGGGAACAGCTGATCTACATGGCAGAACATTTAGGTGTGCAGTTATAGACACATATACAACACTTGGACGAGTCTATCCTGTTGTTTTATCCTAAGGGCTGATGAAGGAAATGAGCCACCCAAGCCTGAACCTTGGGTGGAAACTATTCAGTGAAATTTTGTCTTCCTGAATGGATGTAGAAAGCTAGCAAAGCACTGGCAGGGTCTGGGTATTACAACTTTGGAGGGTAGAATTTGACCTGTAACATGCAGGCTTGTCATTCTCTGTCATAAAACCTCCCATAAATCCAGATGGGAAGCTTGTTTTTGGAGAATATGGTGTGTGTCTGTACATATAGTTGTTTGTTTCTTCTTAAGAAAGGAGCATTCTGCAATCCAATAAAGCTGTTAAGAGTAAACTCTGGTCCTTGCAGTTTTCCTTTCTAGGGGACCCCAGGGAAATAGTCAGAACTGTTTATTTTTACTTATTATTGCTAAACACAGCTTTTATATTAAAAACTACTGCCGGGTAGAGATTGTGATGTCTCTTTGTATTCCTTCAAGAGTCTCAGAAACAATCCAATCCCACTTACATCTACTAAAATATTGTTAATAAAGAATTAAAAAAAGGTAATTTCTGCCATTCTTTTAATTTTTTTCTCATTTTAATTTTCAAATAGTCAAGTGACTGCATAAAGAACAGGACTAAGATTCAAAATAATTTTATTTTTTTTAAAATATTTTTTGTTTCTGTAGGGTCTTTTCACTTTTTATGTCAGAGTAAGACTCATTCTGACTTCAAATGAGAAGTCTATTTGCTTAAGTTAAGGATATGCAGAAATATACTGAGGATTTAGGAAGTTATTGTAGGACTCTATTATGTTCAGCATTCTTGAATTCGTTATTGTGAATGATATAAAGTCTTTTTCCCTGTTCACATCATAAGCACCGACATAGAGAAAGAGGATCAGTCTCTCCCCTCCTGTCTCTGCAAATGAATTAAAATTAAAATATTCCAAAAGCTAAATCATTCAGATTCCGGGAAAGAAACACTGGCTTTTATACAGTGTCTGCATTCTCTGTTGTATTGTCTTTGTCTGGGAACAAAGATGGTAAGTAAATTTAATGTTAGCTCTATCACATCTCTGGAATCCCTGAGTGTTTTGGATATTTTCTGCATCACTTCATCTAGCAGACAAAAAAGTTAGTACACAACCGAAAATTAAACCATATACTTTCACAGGAAAAAATACCCCAAGTACTTCTGCAACAAAGAATTTCGAACTTTCCTTTCTTAGTGTTCTGAGCAGCTAAAGTAGGAATGATAGTTTATAGGCTAGGCTTTGACACTAGAATATTTCATATTTAATTTCCTGAAACATGCATTCCTGTTCTTGGCCACACAGAATGACAACAAAATGAAGTACGAAGGCCTTGGGTATAATATACTGCTCCCCTAGTCCTGGAGTGGTCTCTGCAGGCTGTAGGTAAGTGCCAAAATCTGCCACGATATCAGCATTTGCACAATTAATTTATTCCATATTGCTCCCTTTAATGATCTTTCAGCAGTACCAAACTGATTTCATTTCTACAGCTACTGTTCTTCCCTATCTCATCTTTAGTCTTTCTCCCAGCTTGAATTAAATAAGAGAGGTGAGAGATTTATTTTTGATAGTTCATTGTTATGAAGGAGATAGCTGTTATAAAGGGGGTAGCATTGTATAATATAAAAATCTTCATTACACAGATACATTTGAGTGCATTTTTCTCTAAAGAAAGCCATATAGTTGAATTAACACTTAGTATAAATATACTCAACACATAAAGTATCACTTTGATTGTGGTACAGCTCAATAAGCACTGCTGGATTGCAACAGGGAGGGAAAGGTTGCCAGCACTTTCAAAAAGGTAGCAGACTAGAAGCTTGCTTCCTGTAGTCATCCTGACACACCGTAATAAAACTCAGCAATCACAGTTCTGGTTCATATTTGAGTGACCACACAGTTCTACAAAGACATTTCAACACGCAATCACTTGACCGCACACAAATTCACATTCTGAATGCTTGCGTATTGTGGCCTATGGAGATTTTGACTCAGAGGTGCCAGCAGCTCACTTCTAGACCATTAAAGCTGCTGGATCTTTTCTGCTGCCATCTTCAGAGAAAGATAAAGTGCTTTTGGAAGGCTATAGGGAGTAATTGCTTTTTGACATATTGGATGGATTGAGACAGCTAGGGAGTTGCATTTCTCTGGGGACAATTTTATGATTTCATTGCTTGTATACATCCAAACTAATTAATATTCTAAATCCATACAATCAATAAGGAAAGTGTGTGTATTCTGTTCACTGTAATGAATTAGTGATTAGTCCAAATCAGTAATAGCTTTGGACTAACTTGCACCCATCAGAGCAAAGATATAGAAAAGGATGAAGTATTCTGGGAAGCAAGAGGCAGGAACAGGCATAACAAAAAGTTGTGATTTGCCTGCCCCAGCTGCATGGATTGGTGTGAGGAGTGGCACCGTACTGATAGCAAAAATGGGAAATAGCTTATCCCTTTTTGTATTGAGCAAAGGAGGTGGAAGAACATGCTGCCCTCTCCCTGCTGAGACAGAGTCCCAATTCCCCAGTTTGGTCTACAGGAAGAATTGTACCTGTGCTCTGCCCCGGGTCCTCCTAGTGGGATAGTGTGGTCAGATCATATTTCCTTCCTTGAAACTTACTTCAAAAATCCCATATCATCCTTTAATTGGTTTTAAATGCAGTAAAAAAAAATCCTGAGCACTTGTTTCTATTGTTAAAATTATTTATGTTATCATAGTGCTCAGAAGCTCATTCAAGGGGCTACGTGGGTAAAGGATATAAGGTTACAGTGACAGATCTTGTCTTTTCAAATAGCTTTCAATTGAAATGAAATAGAAGATTCAGCTGATGTGGATAGACCAGCATGGGATGAAACAAACTGGTGACTGAGAAAAATGATGAAACATCTTCATGCATGGCTTTCCACATGTGAAGAGAAACATGTAAAATCCCAGCAATGTCTGTTCCAAAATGTAATCAAACTGTCAGATGGAGGGCCGACAATGCTGTTATTTCAAGCCAGAGTTTATAGAGTGAGTGCACAGCAAGAAGGACTTTGACAGTTAAGACTATCAGCTTGTACTTGACATGAAGAAGGGACAAGTAATAGCAGGCCTTAAAGTGAGAGATGAATTTAATAATCATCTTTGGAGCAATGTTGCTCCACGTGCTGTTAGGAGAACATGGGCTGTATGACAAAGTGGGTTTCTGTGTAGAATAGACAGATCCTAAAGATAAAAGAATGTGTAAGGTTTATAGTCTGAAAGCTTGAATTGTCACTGAAGCTTGAGTCAAAGACTATTGACCTGAAAGACAAGAGGAAGGACAACCTTGTGGAACAGATCTGAAAAATTTAGGTAGAAAAACTGAAGGAAGAAAAAATGAACTCATCTGATCTCAGAATTTCTGTCATAAATGTTTCCTAATATAGGAGTAGGAATGGAGGAAATAATGTCAAAGGTGAGCCACATCTAAAAATAATGGAAGAAATATTGTAATAGGAAAGACAACAGAAAGAGTCGAGGGGGAAAGTTAAAGCACAAAGGGAATCAACAGGTCCATCACTAAAAGAGAGGAGTAGAGGAGGGAAGAAGAGAGGGGTGAAAAGGAGGGGAAAGCAGGAGATCAGGAAACATAACGTGGCAAGGCATGAAGTGAGGGGTGATGTCACAGGAGGAGAGTTAAAGTCATCAACAAAAAAATGGTGCTTGGAGAAGACCAAGGGAACAACAATTTGTGGTGAATAATAGAGCTCCAGGGTGAATGATGTGATTAGAAAGACAAACGGAGTTACAGGCTGAGATGATTTATGGACTGATTTCAGTAAGGATGGTACCCAAAGAAGGTTTTATTTTCTACCTCAAGGATGATTTTAAATTGTTGTAAATTCAAACCAGCTTTAAGTGTAAAATGCAGTTATCTTTATCAGGAACTCAGTTTCTCAAATAGACTTTAGTCATACTCTCCACTCCTTTTATTACTTCTGATCTCTTATTGTTTTTTGCTAATTTAGTTTTAGCAAAATGCATGAAGATGGTACTTATTCAGGCCAGACAATTCAGTAATCCCACCTAGGCTTGGATCATATTTGAACTTCAGACATTAGCACTCCTAGAATAAGCATTTCTGTAGATGAGTGTACACAGTTAGGCAAAGTCCAGCAAATTTTGGGACTAAAGAGAACAGTATCTAAGTAGCTTATTTGCCCAGAGAATGTGGCAGGCCCAGAAGGAAGGAAAGTAGAGAGATGAGACACATGACTAAGACTGGATCCCATTCAAGTTTTTTGTTGTACTTGCAATTCTATCCATGTGATTGTGATACACAGTTTTTCACCAGTTTGACTATTTTACATGTGATCTCAGATTGTTGTGTGTGAGTCATCGTTACAAAAAGGTGTGAAGTAGGATTTTGAAAGTTACTGATTAATATATTTTGATAATTTTAATTATTTAAGCAGAGGAAGAAAAGGATCATTGTCATTGAACTGCACAAGCTAAGAAAGTAGTGCAATATAATTGAACTTTATAGCTTATAATGTAAGTAAATTGCTTGTGCAGAGCAGGAAGATTTTTCCTTTCTATTATTCTGAATATTAAGTATTGGCTGCTGCCCAAGAAAAGGTAATAAGCAAGATGGGACAGTGAATTTATCTGATATGTCAAATTCAGGTCTCCTTTGAAGGAGGGAGCTCTAATCTGTGTCTCACAACTCCCATAAATACAAGGAGCCATATATTTAAGCACTGAGCTGTTATTTTTCTCTCCATGAGTATACAGCATGGCATCCTTTTGACATTTTGTCTAAATACTTAAATCAAAATGGTTGTCATTATGTATCTGGTACTCCCTGCAGCACAGGGGGAAGTGTGGTTTTTTCTGATGTGGTAAAGCTGTTAAAGAATCCCTTTTTATTTTAAGTGTATTTAGCCATATGGTATAACAAATAAAGTTTTCAAAATGCCTTGAGCTTTTAACCAAGTGAATATAAAACAAGATGCTCAGTAAACAAATAGATCAGGTGTGTATCTATACCTGTGTACATACACGAGGAGCAGCTGAGGGAGCTGGGGTTCTTCAACCTGGAGAAGTCTCAGGAGAGACCTAATCTCTCTTTACAACTGCCTGAAAGGAGGTTGTAGCCATGTTGGGATCTGCCTTTTCTCCCAGGCAACCAGCAACAGGACAGGAGGAAATGGCCTCAAGCTGCACCACAGGAAGGTTGGACATCAGGAAGAATTTCTTCACTGAATGTGTGGTTACACATCGGAACAGGCTCTCTGGGGAGATGGTGGAATCACCATCCCTGTAAGAGCTCCAGAAATGACTAGACGTGGAGCTTAGTGCTCTGGTTTAATTACAAGGTGGTGTTTTTGACCAAGCAAAAAAGCTGCCTTGTTAATTGACCTAAATATCATTTTGGACTTGATGATCTTGGAGGTTTTTACCAACCTTGGTGATTCTATGATTCTTGTGTATGTGTATATCTGTATCTATGTATATCTATCTATCTATCCATCTATCTATCTATCTATCTATCTATCTATCTATCTACCTCTGTAAATAGATAAGCCAAAACCATGGTAAGTATTTTTTTTTCTGAAGACTATCTACATGAATGAGATTTTTGTCTTACTCCTAGGAAAAATGAAGTAGCTATGTTTCAATGCATTCTTACACCTATCTCAGTTCATTTTTAAAATTTATATTGTGATTTTCCTTTTGCCAATTCATTTTTATCGTCTCACAGTTATCCGAATTTTCTTTCTTGATATGGCTATCAGTTCATATTCACTTATACTGTCTGTGATATTCATTGCTTCATATCCTTTAGACTACAGCTATGAAGAAAAGTACCAATTGTTTGAATTTTTATTTTTTAAAATTTATTCATCTCCCCTAAATTTTTTAAAGTCAGTGTTGGAGATGTGAAAAAAACGTCATCCTAATCTGCATTTAGACTACTGTCAATCAATATTAAATTGCATACTCTTCTAATTATATTATACCTGAAACCAAAGAAATATTCTTTAGTTCTCTAAAAATACAGCAAATTCATAAGCAGAAATGGGATAATTATTTCCCCCTAATTTATTTGACCCTCATCTTCTAACTATTGTAGCCTTCCTTACTTTCTTTCATAGTCTCTTTGCTCCATGGATAGCTATTTTGGACAGAAACAGTCTCATAGTCCCATGGAAACACTGTGGAATCTTGGAATTACCTTTCTTCCTACCTGCATCTCCAGTGCAATGGCAAATCTCATTATTTTTAGCAAAAAGTAATAACTTGTGCCAAATTTAATATGTCATCATTCATTTTTTCCCACAATGGATTAGAGAGCAAGTTAGGGCTGCTTATAAAAAGGTGATCTGGGTTTTGACAACTCTGAATTCCTGTGTTAGAAGTTAATCAATCTCCTTACTTTCTCAGAAGGGGCTGCTGCAGAAATGGAAGAGACTCTGCTACTCAGGTACCTGGTCACTGTGTCTTTGGTTGTCTGAAGCACAAAAAATTAGGACTGATTTATGTCTGGCCATGGGTAGTTTATCTTTTTCTACTGAAAAATTAAATTTCCTGTAAATTTTTAATTCAGCCCCTTGAACTAGATTGTGGCAAAAATGGTCTTCTTTTGCAATACCACAATATGTAATGCCAAAATAACAGACCTAGTTTACTGAAGTAGAAAAATATATAAATCCCCTTTTATTCTGAGGTCAAGGCAAATCATAAGCCTGTTTGTGAAACCAAACCTATATGTATGCATGTATTTGTTCCTGCATAGAATTCACTTTTAATTCTCAATTACAGCTTTCAGTACTTGTTAAAGCAACAATGATGAAGTTTATCTGTCTGTCTATATCTCAAGGCAGAAGACTCTCATGGGGGAATGTAGATGATTATTGACAGAGGAAAGGGATGAATTTCCAAACAAAGAAAAACAATGCCCCAGGCTTTATCCTGTCAAAATCTGTTACGCTACAAAGATCTTCAGAAGTGTGTGATATTCCTGTTGACAGTACTGAGTGTTTATACATGGGCTGATTACTCTCCAGTGTCCTCTGCAGACTACAGTGACAACAATGAAGGAACTGACTTTTCTCAGCATCTGTTTAAATCTCAGTCAATGTTAAATTCCATTCTTTGAGTTAAATGAATCAAAACTCAGTGCTGATAATTACTGTATTTGCAATCCCAGAGAATTTACAGCCCTTGAGACAGAGCAGTAGCATTCAGCTAAAGAGGAATGAGAGTTAGGGAGCTGCCTTGTTAATTGACCCAGATATCATGCAGTTAATGAGGGGTTTTTAAGGATTCTGTAAGCTCAAGAGATATCGGACGCTCTTAAGAAAGGGAGAATCTTTATCAATGCAAATGAAGGCAAATAGTCTAGGCAAAAATACTGGCACACATTCCTGTCATGGCAATGATCATAACATTGGTTCTCCTCTTCTCAGTGTCTTCATAATATTTTATATGATCTCTTCTTTGTAAACCTTTTTAATGCAGTGGAGAAGGTGTGCAACAGTAAAACCTTTCCGCAGTAGAAATTAAATGTTTGTGGACCCTCTCACAGTTCCTTATAGCCCAGCACCACATACAAAGTATCAATAACTGAAGAAGATTCTCCTGCTTTGCTCGTTAACAATGATCTGCAATAGCTCGGTGTCTTGGGGTGATCGTTTGTTTTCAAAGAAAGGGAGCAGGTGAGATTGCAGATTTGCAAAAGGAAATATGGATGGATCTGCTTTTAATGAACAGCAAGTGCACCTCACCGAGAGGAAGTTTAAACATGAGACAAAGCCTGAAAAACTTGGTGTGTCTTGTGGCTTTTTCTACACAGCGTTTTTAAAAATGTTCAGCAGTACAAAATTAGCCGCACAACCCCTGGTGATAACCACTGACTAGTATTATTTCTGTCCTTTTGTTTCCAGGCACACTGTACAAGCCCATTTCCTGATATTGAGAATATAACCATCAGTTAAGGAGCAATTGGAAATGGTTATAAAGAGGATTACTTTTTAGCCTCTGGTTAAGGATATATGATCCAGTAGCAAGAAGCCGTTTCAGTGATTGAAATGTACAGTCTCCCCTCTTAAAAGAAAATCTTCCCTTTCTTAACTGGACACAACTGTTAGCATGTGTAAATACTGCATAAACCAAAAATTAGACAAGAAAGCAATATTGGTACAAACAAGAGAAACCATCAGACTGGTAGAATATTCCTAAGCCTGTAATATCAGCCTAATTTTGCTCCCATGAATATAAATTGCAAAAATCTTACTGCCTTTTTTTGGGGATAAAGTTTATCCATCACTAAACAGTTTTCAAAATCCCATCTTTGGTGCCTTGATATTAGTGAAGGGCAGCATTAATTACTCATAGTATAAAGCAAAGCTAAAATTAAGCTGTAAAAAAATATGTAATTGCAAAAATGGTCAAAACACTGTTTAGAAGAAAACGTGAAACTACTCTGTGAGTTGAGGGTACAAATTTCCAGTTTCTGAGTGTATCAAAGGATTATGCCTAAACTATGAATTACAATTAGAAATAAAAAAGAAAAAAAAAAAAGAAAAACTAAACTAAAATCCACCAAAGTACAACTTGTAAGTAATTAAAAGTTTGGTCTATAGATTGATTTTTAAAACAATGTTAATTTGAACTTTGTATCTCTGTGCTTGTGACGAGCATTCATCTGGAATAATTAAACACTTTGAAATGCAATTAAAATCAATGTCTTTCTTTGACATAAACCCATTACATAATTTTTTTTTTTGTTTCTCTTACAAACACAGTACTTTCTGAGAAGCCTCAAACCTGCATTTGCAGGCAGCAAGTGGTGCTTGAAATGCTTTGATAGAAATAGCATCCCTCCTACAGCAGAATATATTGGATCATTGTGGCAATTTTTGTCTTTTTTCGTATTTCATTTTATTTTATTTTATTTAAATTAATTTTTTTATTTTGCAACATATTTCACAGTTACTTATTGTATATTGCAATCAGATTCACAAGCTGCCCAGCTGACTGCTCAGTGAAAATTGTTATTCAATGTAAATAAGGGTGTCCCACTTATTCCAAGAGAATAAGGCTCTGCTGTGCAGATATTTTTTCATTGAATGTGATCTAAATTGTCCAGGCAGATCAGCCTCTTTTAGGTATTTCTTGAACAATGGACATTATTTGAACTTCCAATAAAATGCCATTTTCAAATTTTGCAGCCGCATGTGTAGTCATGCATCAATAACTTTATATCAGCCCCACATATGAAGAAAATTCAACGAAAAATGCAAGACTGCATAGATTAAAGATAAATAGTGCTTGGTAAAGTGAGAATCATGTCTTGCCTCCACCCCATACCATGTGGCAACCTCTAGTCCACATGTCAAAGACTAATCTAGGTGGGCACAAATTGTTCAGTTGCACAAGCAGAATGCTTACATTGCTTAACTTTGGCATTTCAGTCAGGCAAACTGTCACCTCATCAAAGTCTCTTACAAAATGTCAGCATAACAGTCTGCTTGAATGTTAGTCTTCCAGTCATTTGGGGATCAAATGTGTCCTCTTTTATGCCACTTTGTGTATTGTTCCTTCACACTTCATTTTCCTATCCTGTTAGCACTTGTGAAGGACTCTTGACATTTTTGGTTTGCCATGTGGTCTGAAAAGCAATTTTTTCCCATTTCCTGGGGCATGCTGAGACTTTCCTGCAAATTTTTCCTTTTAATCCTAGAAGAATAGCTGTTGAAAGAGAGGCTAAGTTCTGGAGGTCCCTTAGCCCTTGGCTTCAGAGGTCAGTACTGTATGTATCAAAGGAAGGAGGAATAAATCCCTGCGGACAAATACAGACTCACTTTTTGCAAGGAGTAGCTTCTTTCTATTGCATCTAATCTGTTCACTGAAAGAGGAAATCTATATCCCAGCTTTTTTCTTTTTATTTTCTGAAAACTATCTGTTGTCATCTGTGTAACCAGACAACGGTTATTTTGATAATGTATCGAGGCTTTAAGTAATTTTAATCCCTTGGCCTCCTTTCATGTTTGATATCTTATTCTGTTCTTTCAGTGATCTCACTATAGAGCTTAATAATTTGTGCACCTGGGTATTTTAAATGTTTTACTTCACTGCTTCTCACAGAAGACTATCTAAGATAGCACTGAATTATTATTTGCAATAGGTTCAGGTTGTTTTATTTATTGAAATTCAGTAGAAAATTATATCTATTAGAAGAATCCAGACATAACATAAAGTCATATATCAGTACAATAATAACAAACAGCCAGTATATCAGTAGGAATTTTACACTGGCAAGGCATGCATTGTTTACCCAGCTATCATTTACTCTGAAAAATCAAATCTTTGTAAAATGAAACAGTGGCATTTGATTGTCTCCTAAAAAGTGGGTACATTTTCTTTCCTTCTCTTTCTCACAGTATTCTCTAGGTCTGTTTAGGGAGAATTGTTTTTAAGGTTTATCAGAGAGCTGTTTGTTAGGTGGGGTATGTTTTAGCTTTTCTTTCTAAACAGAGAGTGTTGCACTCACTGACAATTAAAAACTTAAGACTTTTAACCATTTACACAAAGAAGAGACCTTAGCTGAACAAACTGAACAAGTTGAATGATCTGAATAAAGAAGAAATATTTTTTTCTTATTTTTAGAGAACATATGATACTTTTTGAGATAAAGCTGGAAAAAAAAGGAGCCAAAACCCAGAGTGGGTGATTGTTGCCTGAGAAAATGATGTCCTGATAAGCGGCATCTAAGTAGTGGGAAGAATATCTACTAGTGACTGCAGACAGTTTGGAGACATTTCTTCAGGGAACAAGTCAAAGAGAAACTCCTTTCAGAAAGGGACAGATAGATTTTGCTGGATCAGAAACTGGATTATGCAATAAAAGAAGCAAAGCAGAAACTGAAGCTAATATGACTAGATAAAAGGAAGGGGCAAATGCAGCAGCTCAGGACCATAGTGAAAGGGCAGAAAACAGAAGGACAAAAGCAAACCTCTTCCTTTTGCCTTCAAGGAAAGAAACTGAAAACTGAGTCAAAATGATAGAACCCCAAACACAGCAAATAAGGTAAAGCAAAATAAAAAAGTAAGATAGAAAGAAAGAGGTCTCCCAAAGAAAAGGCAATACAGCAAAGACTTATTATAAACTGACAGTCACATCTTTGGACAATGATAGCTGGAATCAATTTTACATCTGAACATCTCCCTGTATGTGACGTTTCACTGTTGTTGCTCAGGATGCTAAGAAATGATACAGCATGAGAGACTGCTCTTCGTTCCGTTCTTAACAGCTCTTTCCTTACTCAGAACACTTCTGGGAATTGACAGCCATTTCTGAGAGGAAATCAGCATTTCTGCTTCTGTTTACAGCAGGGGTAATGCACTTGTGTTCTGGGCTATTACACAAGCTCATGAACTTGTCGCGGGTGGCTGCTGTTTTGTGCATGAATGTTTCACACCAGCTTCCTAGGTAATACCTTAATTTTACAGATTTTCAAAATAGGAAATCAATGATTTCTAATGCAATGTCTTTTCTGCCAATCTAATCAACTAAATTAAGGCACCCATTTAATTTAAAATTGGTTTTAGAGAGTATTACATTTTTTGCCACCATGCCTACTTAAGTTTGCCATGGGCTAGACTCTTAAAGCTTGTGTTCCCAGCAAAATCTATGCAAAACTGTTAGAGTATTTTTAGAGTCTTTAACATTTTCCTACTTGAACATCAGATTTAGTAGGGTGGGGGAGTGAGGACTGCAAAGAAAGAGGAAGGCACTCACACCTACAGGCTTATGCATAACCCTACTCATACATCCCCCACAGAAATTTACTTGTCCTTTGCCTCACTGCTGTATAAAACTTCAGGTTTTCTTGTAGTAGAGATATTTTGTTGCTACTGTCATGAAAAATTCAAAATGTATTTACATCAGGAGTTCACTAATACTCAGGTTATCCATGTCATATCACAGTTTACCATGTATCAATTCAGCTTGCATAATTCTTCATTGCTGCCCCACTGCTGCCTTTTTGAAGGCAAAAGCCTTTTCCAAGAGGCAGCATGACTGAGACAGAGCTTGTAAAGACTGAGGTCTTCTGAAAACATGTGTGTTGCTCAGAGCTCTGCTTGGTTACTGAAGGGTGTGGGAAAGAATGTAAATTCAAGTCAGCTAGAAAGTTACATGTTTTAATTGTTTATTTCATATATTTAATGTTATTTTTTGGTAAAGAAGGTTTCTTGAAGAGTATCTCGGATGAATTATTTACATGCATCTGTTTTTAAATTGTGGTAAGTTACACCTAAGATGCTAAATTACTTTCTTGCTCTTACGCAGTCTTCACTAATCTTCTTGGTTATGCTGTGGCTACACTGTTTAATTAGCAGTTGTTTTTGTTTCCTTGACTGAACTGTTTCTACACCCTTAACAGCTTTTGGCTCATTATTAAATTGCAGCATTTTCTTCTTTTCATAGCAGGAACTCCGAATAAGTGTGCGCATGAGCAAAGATGTGGACTCAGAAAATATGGAGTTAAATTGTTCTCATGTTGTTAATGAGGTGCTGGGGTAAAAGAAGCTGCGTCTGGCTGAATAACATCTCACTCCAGGGCAGCGTACAACAGGTTGCTAAACTTGCAGTCACAGATGCAGACCCATAATGCCTCTCCCTCCCTCTCTTCCTCATGCTTACCAGCCACCTCTCCATCTAGCTAAACTCTCCATTTTAGAACTGAAGAGGTATTCAGATATGGCACCACGACCTTGCCAACTCATGGGGCTCCCACCCATTGGCACTTAGATCATCCACAACTCCTTCCCGTGGAGTGTCTGGGAAGGCAGGTTTCTGAGAAGAAATAATGGCCTGAAGGTTAAAATGTAACAAGCTGTAGCTTTGGAGGTAGGATGCTTTGATAGTTTGGGTGTAGCAGACTGTACCTTACCCTGCAGATCGAGACCTAGAAAAATGACATGAACTTTCCTTCTGAGTCCCAGAGAGCCACAGCTCCTGTGTGAAAGCCTCCATCAGTGATTGCTCTGTGGGGCGTAATTTCTATGAGAGGATGTCACCTGGTTAGCCAGGGTAAAGGCTTTGGGAGATCAGCTTGATTTTCCACCTTTTTATATCAGAGTGCTCAGGAAGGAAATATGAAGAAGGCAGAAGGAAGAAGACATATCCTGTGAGGAGTAGTTGAGGACCTTGGGGTTGTCTAGTTTGGAGTAAAAGAGGCTGAGGAGAGACATCATTCCTCCCTACAGCTTTGTGAGGAGGTGAAGGGGACTGACATGCTGATCTCCCTGGGATCTAGTAGTAGTCCAGTCTCATTCCCTGGAACTTTTGCCCTATGGACAAGTGGGAGATGAGAAGAAAAAGGACAGACCTGACCTTGTCAAAGCTATGATCTTCATGAAGTATATACTCTCCCAGCCAGGAGAGTAGAGTTTGGTGTCAGGGGTAGCACATATGCCAAGGAAATGCTCAGGTGACTGTCTCCTTTTCCTTCATCTCCACCCTCACAGGTTGGCTATGCTCCATATGCCCCTGCCTGGTTTCCCAGCAGCAGAAGGAGGTCTGCTTGTGCAGGAAAGGTGTGTTGGGTGAAAAGCTGACCTTAATCAGGCACTCACTTTAGGACACACTTGATTCAGGGTGTTCATGGGAGAGACAGCTCTGCTGAAATGCTGTCAAGATGAAAACATATGTGGCAAAGAGGTGGTGAGCTTGAGTTCACTTCTGCCCAACCCAGAGAATGTAAATACAGCCATAAGCAGGATAAGGCTGTTTGTGGATCCTCGTGATCTTAAAGCTGCTTAACTTATTTTGAACACTCATAACAAGAGGCATAATGTCAAAGACTGATTCAAAGTCTGATTGAATTTTTTTTAAATACCTTGCTTTGTTTCCATAGTTATATCAGTCCATTTAGACTAGTTTGTGGTTTTGCTTTAGCAGCAAATAAAACTAGTCATTGACTGAATAATAGTGTTCTAAAAGTTGGCTGCAGAAACTTCATGAATGAGCACAGAAAGAAACAGATTATAACATTTATTTTGTCTGAGCATGTTTTAATCTCTGAGAATGGCTTCCATGGCAAAATTAGTCCATTTTCTTTATAAAAGAGTTTAAAATATAGTTCAAATAAAAATTACATATTCTAACAAGTGTTTTGAAAAAAGAAAAGGAAAAGAAACATAGTGGCCCAGAAGGCGAAAGGCTCTTTCTCTGAGCTAGGAAATGAGCAGCTGCCTACGAAAGAGGCAGCTGAACTGGGAATAAGAGGTGACTCACCTACAACTCAATGACACTTCTTGCCCAGTCTCACACTATAAATATCCATGATTGCTGTGCTGCATCCCCCAGAGCAGATACTGTTCTACTCATGTCAAAATATTATGAGCCATTCTGAATGGTGCTGTAGAAAAAGTTATTTAAACAAATCTGATCTCTTTGGCTGAGGAATCTGGTACTTTTCACACAGGTAAAGTGGTCTCCTTCCCCATTCAGTCTAAACTTCATTTTGCTCTACTTCACTTGAATTCATTGCAGGGGTGGGGTTGAGGTCAGTGTAAAACATATTCACAGATTCTTACAAGTGTATTCCCTGGAGGGAATGTTTTGTGAAAATGCTACAGAGACCTAGTACTGCCCATCAGAGCTTACTCCAGGTCTACCTTTAGCCTAGTTTGTACCCATGACAAAGATGAAAACATCTTGGAAATCATATCTACATTGGATTGAACTAGATGCATCGTTCCATTTCAGTCTCATGACTGATGTTCAGAGCTACATTACAGTAACTAATCTTTGGTACCTTTAATGGAAACAGTTTTTGTGCTGCTGTTAGGGTCTTTTCCTCTATGTTCCTGTGCTCTTCTACTGAGTTTGCTTAGTACAGCAGGGAACATGGGAGGCTTTGCAGTCCTCTAAAGCCTGGAGTGTTTCATGCAAGGAGCACACATACCAGTCACAAATACGTAAGATATTAAAATTTCTATTCTTTTACTACTTGTAACATAAAAGAACCATGGTAAATGCAATGATATTTACACTTTTCTTCAATTGCTTGTAAGATTTCCCAAGCAGTAAAAGTGGAGTTGTAAACACATTTATTCATTCATTAACAGTTATACCCTTGAGAATATTTCAAGCAAAACTGCATTCAAATAGGCTGTTTATTTGTTTTAAGGACTTTTTAAAAAATCAGCAATTAAATAGTCCATCTGTTCCCCAAACACTTCTAGTTAAACATTTGACTATACAGTTTTGAAATGGCAATTTTGGTAAATTAAACATTCTATGTTGCTTGTGTATAAATCCTTGACTGCTACAGGGAAGCAACAGAATAGACAAAAGCTTGTATTTGCCAAATTAAAATATGGTGTATATCAACAGAATTACACCCACTTACAGTACGTTATGTTACTCCTTTTCTTCCTAGAAAACTACAAGTTAAAAATATTCCCTTCTGAAAGCTGGGTTAGTCTTACAATTAGAGAACGCAACAAATGGCTCTAAAATCAAGGGGAAAGTACGTTCAGCATGTGTTTGCAGAAATAGCTTTTCAAAGTGCATTTATATCCCCTAGATTTCTTTTTCCTGCATTTTAATGTTGGGCTAGAAACTGCTGATATTCCTGTTAAAACGAGCCTCCACTCAAAAACCAGTGGAAAGACTTGCTAATGTTAAAAATGCATACAGACAAAAAATGGGTGATAAGGATAATTTATATTTTTCATTAAATGAACATACATTTTTCTCAGAGCAAAGTACTTTATTATTAATGGAAATTCATGATTGCTATTAATTACACATTTTTAAGTGCTTTCATTTTAACCTGTCATCAACTTCCCACAGCAAAATGATGTGTTCCCACTTTGAATATTCTGAACCTTACTTTGCTCTTAAATTGTGTCAATATTCTCCTTTGGACAATCTGTTTTTTGGTGAGCATTCTTTCCATTTAACGATAACCATCCCTTCAGTCTTCATCTTGCTTCCTCAAAGTACTGCTTTTAAACTTGTTTTATATTTTTCTAGAGTAGAAATACCTTGAGGATACAGAATCAAATTTTAAACTGTTATATTATTGCCCCTACTATTAAGTGTTAATTTGTGGAATCAAGTATTGGAGATGAATTCAATATGCTCATATTTTTTCTTTGCATGCAAGTTAGTTAATTAATGAATGAAATTTTCCTTCAGGAATATTTTTTTTTCTTTTTCATGGGCTGGCAACACTTCAAGAAATAATTCCTTGAAATGATTGTATTTTGATTCATCAGAACATATCCCCAAATATGAATCTGTGTATGCAAAACTGACATGGAGACTGAACAACTTTGTAATCACAGATGGCAGGACAGATGCTTCACATGAATTACAGGTATAAAGAAACATCAGCACTCAGAGGAATGAGTATATTGTCTTCAATGGGTCCTGAAGATGCCAAATAGAATTGCGTGAGATGAGGCAAATTCTACTTTACTATTATTTTAGAGGTGTTCCACAACTGTGATTAGGAAAACTGTTCGACCTGACCTGTCTTTGAATTCCAGTAGAGAAATTAAAAAATATGGGAGCCTGCTCAAAAAACAAGCAAAACAACCAGGAATATTTACATAGGAAAGAAGTTAGATGGTCAAATAATGTAATAAGAAAAAGTAAAAAGGAGCAAAATTTTTAACAGGCATGGCATCAATGTGTTTTTTTCATACTTTGCTTCCGCTTCTGTGAAATTGTTTAAATCTTAGAATATTTATTGACAAACTTCCCTTATTTAATTTTACTGTTTTCTTACATTTTTACCTTTTTTAAAACACACTCTTCTTTTCTGGCATGTTGTCTGTTATTTTCATTCAATGCATTTGCTCTTTTTTCCTGATTAGGACCTCAGGGTTTGTTTAACTCTTTCTAGGCTGGAATTCTCTTTGCAAACAAATGGATGAATAATCCTTCCTTCCTTCCTTCCTTCCTTCCTTCCTTCCTTCCTTCCTTCCTTCCTCATCTTATCAAATATTTGAATTGCAGGCATTCATTCAAAATTAACACCTTTCACTTCCCTCCCAGTTTAACAATGATACTGCTCATTCTGGTTATCTTGCTTTTTTATGGTCAGGCATCAGAGTAGGACTGCTGGGAGGTGGATGGAGGTTGGTTGTGGAAGGGTAACTGTGTGAAGACCAAGTGGAAGCAGACCTGCTTAGTGCAAAGGAAAGGAGAGCCTGTTCCAGGGACTGGGGTTGGCATGTGACTGGCAAGGGGCTGTATAGAAGAAGATATACTGGGAGAAAAAAGGAAAAAACCCAAAGGAATAGCCAGCTATTTCTGAACAGGAGGATAGAATGATCTGAAAGCTGAGAGGCTCTGACAGAGGAAAAATTTGAAGTGATGCACAGTGAGGTAATTTGAAGTGTAGATAGGCTATTTTAGATGTAGCTGGAAATCTAGGAAGGAAAACACGCATTTTAGCAAGGATATAAAGAAAGAAAAGGTGATTTTAATGGCAGGTTGCAGGCTAGGAAAGAAGGACAGAAATGAGGCCATGGGAAATCAGAAGACATTGTAAATTAAATTAAGTCTATGGAACACAGATTCTGTAGGAGGAAATATGTCTCATATACTGTGATGACTTCACCTGTTGTCACAGCACTTGATTTAAAGATGACTCACCGGGGATGAATATTACCTTATTTGAAGAGGGTAAAATGTTAATACTGATCTCAAATGGACAAACAAAATGATCCTTGTGGATCCCTTCCAGCTCAGAATATCCTGTGATTCTGTGAAAGAAGTTTAAAAAAAAGAGCTGCAAGCACTTCATACATATTAAATTAAAGGATAGGTTGCTGTTGTGTCTTTGGAGAATTGAGCAAAGGAAAACAGGAGGTAAATATGATTTTGGGGGTTTTCTTTCCTTATTTTTGTCTGTGTGGATTATGATTGTTTTAGAATGCTGCTCTATTCTTTTTAGTCTTTTTTTGGCATCTTTTGCAGCAATAGCACAATTAATTGGACTGTTTGCCAAACAGAAAAAGCCAACTAGCTTTGAAAATTCAGTCTCCTTTTTCTTTTACTTTACTACAATGAAGAAAACAAAGCTGAGCCCAAAAAAAATCTAAGCCCAAACTCACAGCAAAATACCTGACAACAGGCCAACTCCACAGGTAAAAATGAGGATATGTTCTGACTCTTGCATAACCTATATTTATTGACCCATGATACATTATTGTTAAATATGTTTTTATTGCTATTGTCTAAGTGCTTTACAAAACAGATGAAAAGTTCTCCTGCCCTAAAAACTTGTGGCTCTGATCCAGATGTGAAGCAGCAAGGAAGTAAGGAAGAAGAAAAGGGGATGTGAGAAGAGCTAACCAACAGAGAAGGCAGGTTGTCTGGCTGCATTACGCCTCTAAGGTCAGCTAGCTTAAATTACATACAAGAAGAAAGGGTTCACATCTGTCCTAGACTCAAAAGAGAACCAGACAGGGTTAAACTGCCCATTATATTTTCTCTCTTTCTATAATGTTTTAAAAATGTGCTGACAGTGTATAAGCCTTCCAAAAAGTGCTAACTTGGCTAGTAGGTGTTAAAACCAATGTGCTAATATTTTACTGGCCTATTCAATAATGAATTGGGAAAAATTACTTATCTCAGTTACATAATTAGTGATCTGTTGATATGGAGTAGCCTCTACCCCTAGCCCACCCAGCAAGTTACCTTCCTCTTTGCCATGGAACCTCTAGACCCCTGGCTTTTTGCACCATGCTTGGACGTTATTCATGCTATTACCATGGTGCCATGATGATTTTTTGCCTTTTCTTTTATACCCCTTCTATATACTCGCTTATATAGCTTTTATGTATGCTTAGTGCTTTTAGCCCACACAGTTGTAATTCTTTAAGTTTGATAACTTCCCTTAGACCCAATATTCCCTTAAGCCAAGAGACCAAACATTCTGGAAACCCCAGACACCAAGGGCCTCTCCAGAACACATTCTATAAACAAAGATAGGCCCATCCGTGGGGAAGGTTCCTCGGACATGGGATTTGTTCGAGCCTCTCATTGGGGAACCTTTGATAGATATGCTAATTTGCAAGGCATATAATTGTATACATGTTCTGTCGTGTGTGTGTGCATTTCAGGGTGCATTTTGATGTGCATTTCAGTGCACCAGAGGATCCTTAAATAAATACTGAGGTAAAACCCTTTTACCCTTTTTCCCTCTTAACCGTGTTTGGCTCTTAATTTTAAGATCAGGAAAACACAACATCCAAACAATGCAGGACACAAGTTTCCAAGTACTCAGATGCTGCCTATACCCTGATGCCAACAGACCTCCTTTATAATGACAGGTTTGCTTTCCTATAGTGAAGAAGAGGTGTTGTCCCTAGAGGACACATTATAGGCTGTGCTGAGCTCTAAATGTAGTCTCTAACATTAAGAGAGTTGCAACTATGCTAGCTCTGATTTCGAGATAAGAAAGGGGTAAACAGTCTCAAAAATAGAATGTAATAGTGGATTTCAAGGTAAGGATTTCCTTGGGCATTTAACAGTCATAGAGAAAGATGTTAATTCTTGGTCACTATAGAGAACACAAGCTTTTCCTTATGAATAGATAAAAGGAATTAAGAACTCCTCACGTTTCCTTGCTTCAGCTGAGAAAGTTAAATGGAATGGTACTGGAAAAGTGCAGGAAAAAAAAGATATGAAATGAGTGTTTTGCAAAGATATTAAAAAAAAATTCTGCCGAAGTGAGATTGCCAATGCTGCATCCAGAGAAGCTTTATATTAATTATCTGTGTTCATAAAGTACGAATGATTACATCAAAAAAGGCTGATTCATAGTTAAGTGGTGCCTTTCAACCATATGACATCTATTGAGAACAAACACTGTGCTCCAGATGGAAGCCAACTAATGCACTAACAACATAATTACAATGATTGCAGCTGTGACAAAGGTTATGAGTGGCTTTCAACCACAGCATACAACAGCTTACAAGAAATGCATTTTTGTTAGTTAAGTATATTGCAGTTCTGATTATGAGAGCAACTAGAATGGAACTGGACCGGTTGGCTTATATTAGACACTACAGAAATTGATAAGAAGGGAAACAATTATTAAGACTGCAAGAGAAAAATAATCTAAACCCAAGATAGAATTCTGCTGTTATTTTTATCATATTGCTGTGCTGCCTGTGAGTGTTCATGTGCATACATATGCTGAAAAGAAGGATAGCTCCTGTTCTCGAATGCTCACCCATGAGAAAATAGATTCAGAGATGGGATTCCTTTCACTGGCCTTCTGCCTGTTGGCTCCCTGTAAAGACACCTGAAATGAGCAGACTCTTTCAGAGTGTGTTCATTTAATCATATTTCAAACTTCGATTTTTGAGTGGGATTATTTTTGAAGTAGCTGATCTGCTCCTCTGAGTAAAGGGAACCCGAATGATGCACTCACATATGCACATACACATATTGTAAAACTCTTCATGAGACCAGATGTATTACACCTTTGAATGAATACAGAAAGACCAATGAAACAGTGCTGACATAAATAAGACCATGCATTCAAGTTAAGAATAATCATAATACCCCAACTTAAGTTGTCCTTTGTGTACAGCAAAGCAAAAGTGAGCTCTGAGAAAGGGAAGACTGGTAATTATTTAAAGACTACTCATTCCAGAAACAAGGCAACACATGGACAGAAGTGGAAAATAGCGAAGATTTAAAGGTTTAACAACACTGAATATTGCAGGTATGCTCTGAATGGACCTCTGCCTAAAAGGTGACAGTCTGTGAAGGGATTCCAAAGCAGAGGAAAATGTAGTGCTGAGTGGGTTTGCAGAAAAGCTGCTGGTGAGTAAATACAAAAGGAAGGTTTATCCTAAAACACAGCACCCAGAAGTGCTACCACAGAGATCTCTGCAGTTTGACATGACCCATCCATGAGTCCTACCTCTTCCAAATCCACCATACACACAAATCTGCACTGCTGTCTTTGAAATCCCTGTTTCTGGGAGACAGCTCACCCATAATCTGGTATCTTCACATATACTGCAACATCACTGAGCAGGCAGAACGATAAAAACTACAGCATTTATTAAGTAGAACTTTAGGTCAGATACTTCATTAAAGACCTGGGATAAGCTTGGATAAAACAAAACATTCTATTTTAGTAACATTATGCTAAATTTTATTAAAAAGCTGGGACCTTAGGTTCAAAGAATAACACCCCTTCCCTATTTCCTCCCAGCAGCTAAGCCCCACCCAGCCCTCCACCCAGTTAAAGAGAGGTGGGAATATCCTTTCCCCATAGGCACCACCTTGTTGATCCCCTCTAAATTGTTTTTTTCCTTCTAGGTTCAAGATAAATCTGTCTTCCTTTCCTTCTCCATCCTTAATTCTCACATGTGAGCTTGGTGAAACAGAGCACTGATAGCTTATCTCGCAGTACAGGCAAAAATTAACTTTGCTATTTAAAGCACTTTATGCCTTATTACAGTTGGAAGCCTTTTTCAATCTGCAAATTACATATCGTAACACGTATTAGCTATACATATGTTCTATTAAATTAATAATCTTCATTGTGGACTTAGCTTTTGGCAGGGACTACTGATTGCAACCCATTATTACTTGCTGACATAAGACTGAGAAATGTTCTGTCAAAGCCACCTTCTCCCCCTTTTATCTCATTCTGTTACTTTCAGAGGTAACAGTAAAATAAGTGGCTAGAAAAATCTAAACAGAATTTTAGGTACTGTTTGGAAAATAACAGAATAAATCGGAAAGCACCACTACCAGGCTGCATACGCCCAGGACGTCCCTGCTGCTTAGGCATTATTTTCAGTTCTGTTCATCAAATCTCAAAGGATAGAGTACAAGTAGAAAATGTACAAAGAAAGGCCACAAAAGTCACAAGAAACATGAAAAAACTTTTGTACAAAAGCTGATTAGATCAATAGTTTTTAGATTGGGGAAAATTTATCCAAATATCAATAAAAGGGAAATTTATATAAAAGATGGAGATATAATTTATTCAGTAATTACCAGAGTGAAAGAAAAAGAGGGCACTAACTGAAATTATTGGGTAGCATGTTTAAAACAAACTGACAGTATATCTAGTGAAAGATTAAACTTAGGTTAGTTTTCCTAAAATGTTGAGCTGTCCAAGGCATAAGCATGCATAAAAAAGTTTAAGCAAATTCTAGAGAACAGACTTGCCCAGACTTTTTGGGTACCATGGTCCCAGTGGTGTCCAGCACAAGAATTCCCTGGACATTTGTTCTCCAGTAATTTGCAGGAATTTCATTGGAAAGGAGGGGGTGGAATAACTTTTTGTATACGTTATTCTACCAGCTTCCAGTTCAGCAGGCCTTCACCAGAAGTTTCAGGTGAGCCATCTGGATTTGCCTTGACCTGAAAAAGTTTTGCCTTGAATACTCAAGAAGTCCACTTGGCTCAGACAAGTTGATTCAAGTTTGTAGGTGACTCCATTTTAACCACTTTATTTTTTGAAGTAAGAATGTATGTTATACTACCTTGAATTAAAAGTTTAAGAATATCCACTGAGCGATTTCACCAGTTTATAAAATCTTTAAAACCCATTTTATTAAGTAGACAAGATTTGTGAAAATGTGACCTCACTGATGCCATTATTATATTTTTTAAAGATCACCTTTATGTCAAGTGCACTAATGAGCTAGAGAGGACATGATTAGAAAAAATAGCACAGGCAGCTTATATTGGAGCATTGAAAGAATAAAAAAAATCTTCCTCTTCCAGAATAATGTTTGCTGGTGGGGAAGCTGGTGGTCTAAAGCAGAGTGAAGCATATCAAAAAGCTTTTCAAGAATGTTTTTGTGTTCCTTAGGAACTTCATTTTTGCTATAATTTAAATATATGATCCAGAACTAAAAGAAACCTTTACACTTCATTAGCAAACCAAATATGACTATGCCACTAATGCTTTGAGATAACACTGATGATGAATGATTTTCTGTCCTGGACTTTAATGGCACTTGGCTGCTTCAAATTTTAGAGTTGGAGATACACATGGCTAAACTGAATTCAGTAGATAGTTTACTTACCTCTGGAGCTGCCAAGTTGACACTTCACTGCTTATAAAGTTTTCATGCTTTTACCTGAATTTATAAGCAAAATCTTGGGCAAAAGCTTGTAAATGTGATTTGTCTATGATGTCTGCCTGAATTAGATCTGGTGTCAAGGCACCAGAAGAGAATTTAAATATCAGTACCAGTGGCAGTCATAATCTGCCAAAAGTGCAGAGATTTAACAGAAAACTAAACATGAAAATTCTGTCAGCCATTGGGTATGCATCTGTTGCTAATTTGGTGCTTTGGCTCTCAGAGCAGTCAAACCTGACCTCAAAGCTCAGATCATCTACAGGATGAAATGTTCATCTAGTTAAATTTAGTGGCAAAATTGCTCGTGTCAGGAAAGCCAGCTTTTCAGAATAGTTTTCCATAGAAAGATGAATTGTTCTGAGGTTAAAGTAATCCTGCCACTGCAAAATTTTGTTAGATATAGCATTCATACATTTACAATTTATTTCAGCCGTACTTTGTATATTTCTTTCTCTTATTTTTGCTTCTGCTTTATCTCTTTTTTTTGAAACGCTTATCTGTTGGGAAATAAATCACACTCCCATTTGATACAGGTAAATGCAGGAACTGTTTCCACTTTTTTCCTTGATGAATCTTGGTGCTTCTCCTCGTCCCACCAACTTTTGTAACAATATGTTCAGGGACTTTGTACTTCTTGGTGATTTTGCTGGTGCATTTTAATACAGCCTGACTTGTACTTCATAAAACTGATAGCATTTAAATGGTACTGTACAAAAACACTGTTAATGAGGTAGAGTATGTGTTTTATGTATTTTATTAATATCTAATAGGGTTTTTTTTCAGTATTTATTTCCTCCCCTCAGCACATCTTCTGATCCTTCTTGTCCTTATGGAGTGAAAATCTATATGATGTATCCCAAATAAACATACCTCAGATGTTTCATCTGAAGTTTTGTTTGAAATAGCATAGTTTTAAGAAATAGCATAGTTTTAAGAAACAGCAGAGTTTATCCTGGATCCTCCTTATGAAGTGGTTGTATTTGGACCTATCAGCTATGTCAACATTTGATATATGAAATGCCAGCGACTTTGACCCATAATAGCTTGTTTTAAGAGACGTATCATGTTTTCGATATTACTGCTATGCAACAACAACAAAAAAGACATGGCCTGTTTCTGATGTACCTCTGGAGGTTCAAAATTTTCCTTCAGAAAAGCTTGCTGACTTTTCGATCCCTATCTGAAGGTTATCCAATTAATTTTTTATTTAATTATTTTAAAAATAAGATTTGAAAAATTAAAAAAATAAAGTTTGAAGTTTAAAATTATGCAAAAAGTAGGGAAAAGTGAGTAATTTCATGTTCAGAAGCTGCAGGAGAAGTTTCATCTAAAGCAAGGTGCTGGAAGATGAAAAATGAGAACTAATTCCCTCTTATTTAAGAATGGCTTTGTGATTTTGGATGTATGTTCATTTTCTGTTGTTAAAACTGAAAGGATGCTCCAGCTGTCCTCAGAGCCCTTGCCCAATAGAAAGTGTTCTGATAATATGTTTTTCTGCACTTTTTTTAATAAAAAATAACTGCAGTGTCTCTGATAAAATTAACTTCATTTGAACAGCTGGCAAATTCTAGTTTTTAAAAAGAGGCCTCTTTTTGAGCACTCCAGTTGCGAAAAGGACATAAATTACAATAAAAAATCATGTCATATAAGAGACAAGACATATATGATCAGTGGTGGTATACCAGAGGGCTAGATCATACTTTTCTCAATATTTAATCAATGCTAATAACTATATATTTGCATCTGTTTTCATTTAATAAAGATCTTAAGAATACACTTGAGGTTAAGCTGAAGTTAACATGCTAGCTTACTGAGACCTCCTTGACTACATAAAAATCCTTTATAGTATTAGATGGGAAGCATGGATCAGTATTTTACTTTATTAACAGATATATTTGAAACAAAGATTCCAAAAGGAAATATAATTTTTAGAATTTGTCCTTCTGGGTCCTGTCAATATCCCTTTGTTAGACAGTTGTTGACACTTCAGATGAAGGTAAAAATTACCCTGAAAATACACTTGGGAAGCTGCATAAGACTTTGACCATTTCAGGACATGAGCCAAGAGACCTGGGGCTGGTTTGAACACGCTGTTAATGTACAGCTGCCAATACTATCAGCTTTCTGAGGTGATGCAGGGAGTCTGGCTCTTCCTGTGGGCCAGGAAAGAAACAGAAACATCTATGTACACGTACATCCCATGGGGAGCACTGTGAAGAGCCAAATGAATCCCAGACACAGAGACTGAAAAAATATTGAAAAGTACAAGCACTCAGAGCCTATCCTCTCTCTCTCTCTTTCTCTCTCTCAGTAAAGCTGTTACAATGTTAAATTGCCTCGCATCGCTCAGATTGTTTTTTGCTGCAAGACTGAAATAGTCTGACTTTCAGCTGTGTTCTGCAGGGCTGCATACAGCTTTGTTAGCAAGGTGGAAAAAACTCCCATCCCTGCAAACCTTTCAGTATGCAAGTACAGTCACCTAGCTGTGCCTTCACAGTCTCTTGTTAAAACGGTTGAGTTCTTTAATCCTCACATTTAAAAGGTTGGTTTCTTGCTTGGGCCTTTTTTATGTCTTTCTTTTGAACTTGTTTTTATTTTTACATCCTTCTTAATTCATTGTGAGGCCAGCTGCTTCCTTCCTTGTGTACTGCACCAGGTCACATTTTACTTTTCTGTAGTCTTCTTGGGAGTGTACTGGTTCAGGATCACCTTATTCTGGACAAGGATCCTGGGCAGAGTGCTGTTAAGAGGGGTATTTTCTCTCCCCTCTATCTCATATATGAGAGTGTGTTGGTTTTGCTCAGCCTAGTTTTTGGTAGTGGGGGGGCCACAGAGGTGGCTTCTGTGAGAAGCTTCTGGAAGCTTCCACCATGTCCAGAAGATGATGGCTGATGGCTGATGGCTCTGAAGATGGACATGCTGCTGGCCAAGGCCGGGTCAATTAGAAATCATGGTAATGCCTCTGTGATAACATATTTAAGAAGAAATCATAACAAAAGTAGTGGCACAGTTTCAATTCCAGCTAGAGAAGAGGAAGAGGTGAGCACATGTGAGGGAAACAACATGGTGACACCAAGGTCAGTGGAGTAGGAGGGGAGGAGGTGCTCCAGGCGCCAGAGCTGAGATTCCCCTGTAGGCCATGGTGAAGAGACCATGGTGAAGAGACCATGGTGAAGAGACCATGGTGAAGAGACCATGGTGAAGAGACCATGGTGAAGCAGCTGTGTCCCTGCAGCCCCTGGGCCCACGGGGAAAGCAGAGATCCACCCGCAGCCCGTGGGGGAGGTGCCCGCGCCGGAGCGGGTGGATGCCTGGAGGAGGCTGTGATCCAGTGGGAGACCTGGTGGAGAGAGAGGGCCCTTGCTTCCAGGCTGGAGCAGCCTGTCCTTGGAGGACTGCACCCCGTGGGAAGAGACCCACGGCACAGTTTTGGGAAGATTGTGTGCCCGTGGGAGGGACTCACGCTGCAGCAGTTTTGGGAGGACTGCTGCTCGTGAGATTGGAGCCACGTTTGAGAAATTTACAGAGAACTATCTCCGGTGGGAGGGATCCCCATGGTGTAGCAGGAGAAGAACTCCTCTCCCTGAGCAGTGGAAGAAAACCTTGGGTGTCAAACTGACCGAAAGCCCTACACCCTGTCTCCCTGAGCCATTGGTGCAGAGGAGGGAGGAGTTGGGGGAAAAAAAAGGTGTTTTTAAGGACTAATTTTACTTCTCATTATGCTGTTCTGATTTTTGTTAATAATAAATTCATTTAATATCTTTAAGTCGAGACTGTTTTGACCTTGGAGTGTTTTCTCATAGTCCTTATCTCAACTCATGAGCCCTTCATTATATTTTCTCCCTTCTGTCTAGTTGCAGAGGGCAGTGAGTGAGAGGTTTTTCTGGATGCCTGGCATTTGGTCAGTGTCAAACCACAGCAGAGAATTTCCAGAAAGGAGGCTGAGCAAGTGCTTGTGCTTTCCTTGAGAAAAAAATTAGGGTATGACAAAGGAAAAGTTTTCTGGCAAGCGAAACAGAAGGTTTCAGCTCAGTCAGCTCTAGTGAGAGGGAGGAAGGAACAGTTACAGGCAATCAGGTCTACGGGTGCAAGGATGGAGGTGGGAGGTGAGCATCCCAGAAATCCAGAACCTGAGGACTGCTCTGTCAGATCAACACAAACACTAGAGATCAGTAATTTCAACATCCAGTCAGATGAACTGGATGTTTATCTTTAGCACAGTCCTGAATATGCTTCTTTTTTTTTTTCTCTTTTCTTTTTTCTTTTCTTTTTTCCTTTTTTTTTCCCTTTCTTTTTCCTTTCCCCAATCTGCAAGGCTTTCCTAGCTGCTTTTTGATTACACTCAGATCTCATATTGAAGTGTTGATGTGATGTCACACATCAGCAGCCTCTGACCTACAAACTTTTAGTCTTGATGCCAACTGTATTAAAACCTTCAGTGGATTATAAGCATTTAATTAGGGAATACAGTATTCTGAAGCAGTTTATCTTCCTGATTATTTAATTCTCCAACGAATTTTGTGTCATTTGCTAAGTTTATCAACAATGATTTTATGTCATTGCTTAGCTTCTATATCTGCTGTATTTTATAGTACAATGCAATTATGAGGTAATATTCTGTTCTGAACTATATGAAGACATTTGTTTTGATTACTTAAAATAAAATGCCCAAATTGTCATGGGAGCTTTTACAAATGATGTAAAAGAAAGGATAAATAATACAATAAAACTATGAAACCTGAAATTTGCTCCAAACCATGGCCAATCTGTTCTGCATTGCTGTAAAAGACAAGATACTATAAAATTCTCTTTTGGTTTCTCAAGAAACAAGACTGTATAACTCTGAGTGTTACTCTGCCCTTCAGATAAGCCAGAATGGGGCTCCTTTAGGTCAGCCGAGAGCAAATCCAAGACTGCTTTGCCACAAAGACTCATTAGAGCAGGTAGGGTTTAGCCTGAGTGCTTCTGCCACTTAGTATGTGGCACAAACCAGCTCGCTCTGACTTTCCAGAAAGAAGCTCAAGGCCTGTGAGCACCACAAATTGGTTGTGCACCACACGTGCTAGTGATCATTCTTAAAGAGAAGCTATTTCCATGCAAAAAAGAAACTGCAGGCAATTCAGAACTGCTGGAGTGCTTCCAGAGCGGCCTGTGTGTGGTGGCTCTGTGCTTCACAGACCTGGATGGTTTTTGGGGTGCTGTTATGATCATAATGCCAGATGCATTGTGACAGCAAGTAGGTTTCCCCTGTGAAAGGCATTGAGGTTTGCATCTACAAGTGTGTTATGATCTACCCCAGAAGGCATATTTGGGGAGGGGCAGTCTTTGGTAGTCACAGATGAGCAGTTGCTTCTTCGCAACATTTGCGTACAAAAGTCTTCCAATGATCTTAACAATGTCTGAGCCATGAGCCATTTCAGCCTCTCACAGAGTGCTCTGCTAGTTGAAACACAGCAGTGCTCTCATTCTGATGCTGAACATCTCCCCTTCCTCAGTATGTCCAAAGTGTACCTTTTCAAAAACTCAGTGTATTTTATACTTGGATTTGTCCAGGATCCAGAACTTTTCCTACTTCCTGTATTATTACTAATGACCACTGGAAAGTTATTTACCATCAGTTAAGCTACCAAAGGACAAACCTACTTCAGATCCATTGAATACCAGGCACAATTTCCTGAGATTTTCAAGGATGTCATTTGCATAGATGGATATGCTGGAGAACTATTTTGATTTAGAAAGCGTTTCATCTTAAATAGGTTTCCTTTTAGAAATATGCCTGGTTTATGTAAGATTTTTAAATAATTCAGCCACCGCCGTGTAGAAAAGTAATGATTAAACACACAAGTACGATACAGAAGAAAGGCCATTTCAAGGCTGTTGATCAGTTAGGTAGACAACTTAGTATGCTGAATAGCCAGTATTATTCCCCTGAAATTATCCTCTAGTGCAGTTTAAAGCATCCTATCTGTCCTGTAAGGCATTATTTATACAATGTTAGGCAATGCCCTCTATTATATGGCTATACTGAATTGTTATGAGACTGAATGGGAATCACAGTGGATGTAATTTATTTCTGAACAGAAACTGCAAAATTAGAGTTAAATTAAAAATCAGAGTTAAAATGTCAAGTTGCTCATCACTTGGGTGTCATTAGCAAAATGTTTATTTCTGAATTTTAAAAATTCTTTATTTATTAGGGTTTTTTTGAGTGTGCTGCGTTGAAGAATCCTTTTATGTGTTGAAACAGTTTTTTTTTCACTGAAAATCTGAAATTCTATGACAAATCATTCTGTTGTCCAATATTCAGATTGAGATGATTATGTTGTTCTTCCCTAGAAATTTTATGATAAGACCTTGTGGTGTCTTATCCTATGTGTGGTCAGATTTCTGTGTCTATGGGGAAGCCCTGTGACAATGTCTAACAAAAGCCTTTTTAGAGTGGATTCAGCTGCAAGAATCAGTACTTCCTAGAGGACCACAAATCCAGATGGAATTGAGAGCCTGGTCATGCAACTGTCAGTCATGTTCTTGTTCACCTCAGTGCTCTAAAGGGATTCTTGGCACAATTAAGGATTAATTGAGAGAATAAAAGTTTGCTGGGTCAGGTCCCAATTCTGGAATGTGATTAATTCATTGATTGAAAAAAACAGGATGCAATTTTCCATATTACAAAATAGAGTAATAAATAAACAAAGCTGATGTGGCTCTGAGGTTTGTTGAGGATTATCATGAATTCCAGTTTGTGAATTAGAACTGGCAGGCTGTGCAAGGGTTTCAAGCCCAGTGCCATAGATCTCCTGGGAGCTATTTCAGCTTTTCTAGTTATGCAGCAGCACTGATGCTGATTGTATAAGAAGCCAACAGATTTAAGAGGAAAAGAACTGAGAGGACAGCTATAGTAAATCAGAAAGCTTTTCCATGTTACAGAAAAGATCTGAGAACATTGTTGGGTATTTCCGGTCTGTGAAAATTTAACCTTTAGCCAGCTAATGATTATAGTAACTAGTTATCTCCTTTAAAGTATAAAAGAAACCCCAAACAATAAACAATAAAGGCTATTAAATATATTCTTCCACTCTTAACTGTCGTAAATCTGATGATTTCTTGATTATATGTTAATTTTTATTTCTGTAACCTTTTCTCTTATATTTTTCTTTCATTGAGATTGACTACCTTTACCCAATTTAATCTATTCCCATATGAAACAAGTAGATACTCCTCAACAATAGTTTGGGCTTCACATTTTAAACTACTACAAATTTCTGAAGAGGCGGGCCGCTGAGAAATGCGTGTGTTCATTATTTAGTTACTGAGGAAGTGTCATGGAGAGGTTTCACTCTGCTTGCTGAGTCACTAGAGGGAGCTCCAGATGCATGGTTACGGAAGGCTTTGTTCTCAAGCCATAGAAAACTCAAGAAACCGGAAAAAATACCTTTCCCAATGGACAGTGATTGCTAAATGTCTAAAAGAGAAAAAAAAAAAAATAGTCCTTTTTTTTTCCTTGTTGGTTAGAGCATTTTATGTGTGTTTGCTTGCCAATAACACATGCCTCAGAAGCTAATAACTACAGCTTTTAAAGCAGGTAACAAATAATGTCCAGTTAAAAACTTTTCAAATAGAAAGCTTGAAAAATGCCCAAGACCAATGCCTGTAAGCCTGTTTAGGCAATATCAGTCAGGATATGTGGCTTTTTCAAGTGGCTGGTTTGTCAGAGCTGATGAGATAGATATCCATTAGGTTGGAACTAAACCTTTCCTCTGATGCAATGCAATGATTCTAAACCAGTATAATGTATCTGTAAGTCCACTGATCTGATGTCTGATATTCTCAAAGGGCAATGGTTCTTATGGTGCTAAAATGGGGATCATTTCTGATGTCCAAAGGGAAATTCATTTGGGTGAAACATAAAGTGGAGGAAATACAAAATAGCATTTTCTGTAGCGTTTTCAGTGTTTATTATTTGCAAAATTGCTTCCAAAGTGCTGGGATTAAGAAGGCATTTTGTTCTGGCCTATATTTAAAATGTTATTCGTTTATTTTCAGTGTTTTTGAAGGAGGTGCCTTTCTTTACGTGACATGAGAAGCTGTCAAATATTCTAATATCTTTTAATAGTTAGCATTGATATCTCAGTTCCCCCGAATGTTTGAATTAAGCCAGTGGAAGTTCTATAAATATGCATACTCAAGCACAAAGAGCACTAGGATGGAGCCCATCTTTTGAGCTAAGCAGTGGTCACTGAAGTAATTAAAATCTCAGTATACAATGCATAAAATCAGCTTTTTAGTATCAGCTATATGTATCTGCTTTCCTAGGACAGTGGGGTTTTTCATATGATAGTCTTCTCTGAACATTTATTCCTATAGATAAAGTAATCTTTACAATATGTATCTCAGAAATATGACATTTGACATTACGGTCTTATATAAATACCAAGAAATAACATCTAAATACCAAAAAATAATATACTGTATCATCAGGAGAAATCCTGATTTTTTATCAAATGTATTTCTTACATGTCTTGCTACATGTACATTATAACTGTATTATTTTTAGTGAAGATTGCAATAAACTACTGTTTCAGCATCACACAATGATTAGTACTGGGAGGCAAATTCATAAAATATTCTATTCAAACCTGCTGTTTCTTCATATTGGATGTCAATGCTGCAGAAAATAGAAAAAATAGCTGTGTGATTTCATACTCTGATGGATGATATAGAAATGTATGGCTTATCAGAATAAACTACATCAGTTCAGAATTTATGGAATTATTAATCTTTGACTTCCATAGTATTTATACACTGTTTACTGATTCTATGAGGAAAAAGGAGAAGTGCTTTGTTCTCGCGGCTGTTATCTGAGAGATAATTTCTTATCTGAGCACTAAACAGTGCTGTCAACTTTTAGGCATTGGTAGGTATGCATCCCTGTTATATGATGGCCATTGTTTAGGGAGTGGCATTGATAACTGAGTGAAGCATGTTCACTTTTGTAATCCCTCCTTGAACTGCTTCCTTATGGTACAATTTTTTGGGTCTCACTTTCTGTAAGTTTTGGTCAAAGAAAACACATTTATACTTTGATGTCATTTTAATCTAGTATTATGTTTGGGTTTGAAAAATGTTGGGAAAAGAGGAAGAAGTTTTCATCCCTTCCTTACTCCTTACTTTCTAAGGCTAGAAGGTAAAAATATTTTTTCTTCCCTATTGTGTTTTTAATGGAATAAGAATATGAAACATGGCATTGCTTCTAAGAGTTTTGTATACTGTTTTCAGAAAGATCTATTTAAAGCTACTCAACATGTGTAAAAGCACCAGGATTGAGCCTGTAGAGGGAATCAGATGAAATAAGTGTTAGAAAAAACTCACAAACTCTTTTTCTATGTAGCATTAGGAAGAATCTCCTATAATTTTGAACAGGGCTAAAATTCTCCTTTTATCTGTTGTAGTCCAAATTTTTATTCACAGTAACATAATAAAACACAAATAAACCCCTCTAGGCATATGGCCATATATGTTTTTTCTTAACAAGAGCAAAATAGAAAGGTTGTGATGTGCATATTGTTCAAAACTATACAATTAAGCTCACATCATTCCACCATTCTCTGGTGTTTCTTTTCTAAAAGAAGATTTTTTTTTTTTTAGTCCTACTTCTGTTTTTACCACATCTTTCTGAAATGCTGTACTGGAGACAGGAGAATTTATATGGTGCAGTTACTCCCCATATTTTCTCTCCCACCAGAAAATAGTCTGTTAAACAATTTAAGCAGTAAATGCTGTCACAATTTTAGCCAGAAATTGTCAGGAAACGTTTGTCTGCAACCAATTTCCATCCCAGCCCAGGTTCTCTGTGTAGCTCATACAGTGACGGGAGGAGGATTCTCAGCTTTGCTGTTTAGGCCAAGTCTCAATGTAGCTCACAGGGCTTTGCACTTTCCAAGCAGTGTGTAAATGTTAATGTATCTTCATGACACCTCAGTGAGGTGGGTAAAGAATATCAGCTTCATTTTCCAGGAGGGAAAAACCTTGGGAAGAAGTGAATTTGTCAGCTCATATAGGGAAGCAGTGACTCCACAACTTTTGGAACTGAGAAGTCCCATGCCTCTTATTTGGATTAAAACCTGCAATAAAATCAAACAGTACAGTGATTCCCCTAGAGACAGTGGTAAACCAGATAATTAATATGGGTCTGGTGTAGAATGCTAAGACATAATGATAGTGTCAAAAAGTATTTTTTAAGGCCTTGAAATAAGTAGAGAGTCCAAGAAATTTTAATTATCCCTCACTTATATTTTTGTGGCCATTCTGATTTGACAAGTTGGAGATATGTTTCATTTTGTAGAAACAAATGTACTGAACTCATGGTTATGTGTGCACTGTGTCTAGACACCAGAGCAATTATAAGGAAAATCACATTTTCATTTCTATTGCAAATTGTCTTGTTAATCTGCTCAATATTTCCTTGTCTAATCATTTTGTTCTGCAGTTCTCTTCTTTAAAGAAGGTCAAACAAGCTCTTTTCAATGTTACTGCTTCCTACTGTCGCTATAATATGGGCAATAAGAATCATAGTTCATTATTATCATACAAAAAATCTCATTTCTGTAGTGGATCTAGCTGACTTACATTTTATTTTTCCAATATTTAAAACAATAAATTTATCAGGGAACATGGTCTGATGAGCTCTCTTCCCTAGAATACACGTTTGTCCTTTATGGTCACTGCTCTTCTAATGCCCACAAGAACTGCAAAAGAAGACCAAGTATTGCCTCCTCCTTTCTCTCCAGCTGTGGAATAAATAAAGAAAGGAGGGAATTTTGCTTTCAGGACTAAACAGAGCTATTACCACTGCCAATGTGGTGTACAAAGCTCCCAATTCCAACATGGATATAAAACTTAATGGCTTGGGAACTTGGTCTTTTAAGAAACGAGGAGAAGCACTTTTGGATCTTCTCTGACTGGGAATGCAATTGAACCCGATATCTGCCCTCCTAGAAGGCAATATAATTCATATAATCACCGTGATGAAATCACCAATGCAGTCATATGGAAGAAGAAAAGGAAGAGTGCAATTTTCATTAACATAAAACAGTGTTTAAGAACCTAGGTATGGAAAATGGTGCCTTGCCCTGAATACAACTCTCAAGGAAGTGCTTCATTCTAACTTCCAGACAAGTGACCAGGTCCAGAAGCAAGACGGTGATTTTTCTTTTATGGTTTAGGCATTTTCTGCTGGTTGTTTTGGGAGTTCCTTCATACAGCCAACTGTGAAGCCCTTTTGTAGATGTCTAAATCCCATGGGATAATAATGAACTTTGGCTTTACCACTGTAGAAGGACCTGACTCAGCTCTTCTGGAGCTGAGTCCCTCTGTGCACTGTAGTGTTGCCCATCACAGGACTGATAAGTCTCTGGGTGTACAGTGACTGAGAATAAGTGCCAAGATTTTTTCCATCTGAGCCTAAATATCTTCTACTCTTGCATAAACTTGCAGAGTTAAATTATGTATCGTGAATCCTTACAGCAATTAATAATAACCTTCTTAGAAAATGTAGTTTTGACTTGTGAAATGAGAGACTGCCTGTAAGTGAATAAAAATGAGGAAATGACCACTGCAGAAAACAGAACAGTGGATAGGGAATGATTTAGTATAGCAATTATGCGAACAAATAATAATCTAAACTACTCAGAAGGTATTTTACCACTGCAAATTGTTAGCATTGTCAACAGTTTCTTGAAATCACAAGCTGTTTGCTGAATTTCTGAATTGTTCCTACTAGGGTGCATATTTCTATGTAAATGAATGCCATTAAACAAATGCTCCTGTGGTGATGATACAAGCTCCTTTCCACATTATCATAAGTTCTTTCCTTAGGCAAACTGCAGGGAAAAAAACCTAGAAAACCATTCATATTATTCAATGTCCTATTTGTTTCTAAAATACAGCAAATTTCAAAACCAGTATTTTTGTCTGTATTGGTGTGTATAGCTCTTCTATACGGCATATGCCTTTTCCTAATTCTTAGAGAATATGTTAAAATGAAGTCCCCATGTTGGTGCTGATTCTTGTCAGCCTTGTTATGATAATGCCTTGTGCTTGTTCTGTTTATGAAACTCAGGGCCTCTGTTACCCCTCAAATCAACCAAAACCTGCAAAGACATGGTTCTGAACGTTTCAAGACAGTTTTAAAATCATCTTACAGGTTAAGCAAAGCTTAAACTTTCTCTTTAAGATTTTCCTATGCCATTTTAAACTCAGCAGTGCTCTGTTAGGAATTCTTGAAACTGAAACAGCGTTATACCATAAAGGGTAAATAGTTTAGATCATGCTGTTGGTAGACTGTGATTATGTCTTGTTCTTAATCTAATACCATTTATCAAAGAGCAGAAATTTACCATGTGCGGGAAACTCCTGATTGTCCTTGAGACAGCCGGTTTCAGAATTTCAAGGTGTTACATGCTGACCCTTTTAAACATTTCTCAGACCTGGGAGTAACATGATGGACTTGTTCTTTTTCAAGATGGTAGACCTGAGCTTAGAAGAAAGTGAGGAGGGATAGACAAGAGGAAATGGGTTGACAGAAATGTTCCTAATGTTATCTGTGAATAATATCTTGTGCCAAATAAACAATCAGTGGTATCTACAGGAGAGAATACCCTACCCACATTATCAGCCTGCTTGGCCCACATGGCTCACTTTCCTCCTTGCTCCATTTTGCAAAAAAATGTGTCTGTTTTAGAGGTTTGTTTCCTTTTGAGTCAAATAATATCACAAATTTACAAATTTTCTTGATTATGAAAAAACTACATTTTTTAAATTAAAAGCAAAATTAATGACAAAAATGTTTTTCATTCTAATTGAAAGAACAGCTGTGAAATGTTTAGTTTAATAAGAATTAAGTAGAGAAACCTGAAGTTTTAGTAGTGAAACACTACAGGACTCAGCGTTATTACAGTATTTTTTCTGTGAAGTTTCTGTTGGCTGAGGTGAATGCAGAGACTATGATGATAATACGAAGAATAAAAAGAATTAGTAGATAATCAATGATTCTGGAATTTTCACAATTTAGCAGAAAATTGGCAGCAAATACTGAGTCTTCTCTTACATCTGATTGGCATTCAGTGCAAATATTGAAAGTGGAAAATAAAAAGGATTTCAGTCAGATATATACCTGTTTCAACTGAGACGTTTCTGAAAGTGATTTTGTTAACATTACAGTATGATTATTTTTAGGTATGCATTATTTTTTTTGAGATTTTTATTTTCAGACTGCTTTTAATGGTACAGAATAGGATATGTGGAAGAAAGAATAAAGCCTATGTATTGTACTTTCTTGACTCCTGCCCTTTCTGCTCTGATTCCTAAATAAAAGCCTGTATTTCAGATTTAGCAGCTGCTCTTGACTGACTTCAGTACAACCAGAAAATATTTTGCAATTCTGCAAAAGGCTGTGAAGTGGTCAGTCATAAAAGTAACCAATGTCGAAACAGCATGTTAACATTTATGGGTTAACATTTCTTTTTTTTAAAATAGAAGATCATGCTGTCCTAATCTCCATCTGTAGAAATCTTGGATAATCTTTCACTCAGATAGTTTTACATTAGAAAGGCAAATACAATTATATGCTTTCTGTTTAACAAGCTGGAGGTTTGTGTTTACCATGTAGAAGAGGTATCAGGTTGTCTTCTGAGAACCTGCTGAAATCTGGTTGACACAGACTGGAATTACACCTTAACATCTCCTGGCAAATCAGCATTTACTCCTTCTAGATACCTTTTATTTTCAGAAAGCACTAAAGACAGCAAGCATGGAATATACCTTACTTCAGGATATTTTAAATGGAAATGGTGAAAAAATTTCCTTTGCTATCTCTATCATCTCCTTTCCACCACCTTTTATCTTGACAGAATCAGTAAGGCTCTGTTTACTTTATATATAAAAAGACATTTACAGTTGTATCTAATGGTTTACAAAAAATAAATAGTCACCCTCCATCACTTTGTACACTAAAGGAGCTTGGTTGGCTACTCTTCCCAACAGTCCTGATGTTTTTAGAGAAGTTTCTCAGCAGGAAGTGGAAAGTGTGAAAACTTAGTGGAAATGGCAATGACGAATAGTAGCTTCCAGTCAAGATGTAAAGGCCAAATGAATAAAAGAAACAGAGAAAGAACTGGTGAAAGAAATAGATCTGCTGTAAGAATATTAGAATATGATTCTGGCCTTCATTCAGATAATGGTTTGCTGTTTCAATTTTCCTTACATTTGTAAAGGATACACTAAGACTGAACTACTTTTTTTATAGAGAAAATATGTCTATGTAATTGTTTCCTTCAAGAATACAGACATGGTTTTAGAAGAAACTGAGGACCTGAAGCAGATTCTAACTTTAAACACAGATAGACTTTCTCTCTTTTTGTAGTAAGTCAACATTTCAAACTGGAAGTGCATAGTTATTATTTGTGTCCTTTCCTTTGCCTATGTGCCTTAAATTATTGCCTTATTTACAGAGGTGAGGTGTTATAAAAATTAGAAAAGCAAGGAAATGTGAAGATAAATAAAGGACTATCTAGGTAATTATTTTCCTTCACTTTATTTTACCTTTGGCTTCATGACAAATGAAATGCTCCCCATTTGAGACTGAGAATAAAAGGGGCATTGTCAGCTTGAATTTGGTCCTAGATTTAAATTTAACAAAAAGGAAGTTTTAATTAAATCTAGCAGTGGCAGGAAAGCTTTTGTAATTAAAAAGACTTGAACTGTCCCATGTTGCTAGATAAAGATTTTCCTGCAGTCTTTGAATCCCAAATGATGCAACACAAAGAACATGACTTTAAGAGACAATTGCTTTAAATTGAATTAAACAAAAATAAACTGATTTTTGAATTCCACTGCCTCAGCTGTAGAAAATTTAAATCAATATGACATAAAAATTTCAAACAAAATCATTTTTCTCTGTCTTTGAAAATCAATGATCATAGCAGATACATAGAATCATAGAATCAATAAGGTTGGAAAAGACCTCTAATATTGAGTTCATCCTTTGACCAAACTCGGCATTGTCAACTAAACCATAGCACTAAGTGCCACATCCAGTCCTTAAATATAAATAATTTTATACAGTATTCAAGTAAAATAACTGAAATTTTGGCTAATAAAAGTGGAGAAATTGTTCTTGCCAAAGCTTATAGATCTAGAAAAACACTAACAGGGCTAGTTGGTGAGTGCTTTTTTACCAGAGACTTGTAGACATGTTTAAACACGTTGTGCAAAAGGTACCTCTCCTCTTGAAGTTAACATTGCCTGCTGATAAAGGGTTATGTTTCTTCTCACACTCAGCATGTTTCTAGTTTAGTCTTCTTTTTTTTGTGCTTAGTTATATTAATACTATAAAGACATCTTTTTTACATTAATTTCCATTCTGCTTTAAAGTAATTACATACAGGTTGACAAATTCTTCAATATCATGGTGTTATTTGTTCAAATATTTCTAAAATTTGGCTGTTTAATATGCTGATGGTCCCAAGTCTTAGGCATCTTTAATGGAAAGAGTAGTTTTGATAAAATTTAAGTAATAACTTATTGTAGTGTATATTTTTGACAAATATTATCTAACAAAGCTTTGTTTTAAAGTTTAGAACTGTCCTGAGTTATCAGTCTTCTAGAAAGTCTGAACACAGTGGCTTCTAATTCCCCAAACTCCTTCTAATTCTTAACCTCTAAATTCCTAAATTTCTCTGACTTCCTAAAAGGAATCTCCTAAATTCTCTAAATCCCTATATAGCTATGTCTACAAACATATTCACTTGCACCCCATTCTTCTTGGAACATTCAGGAGGAAGATGCTACCCAGTTGGAAGGAGGATCTTTGTCTTCCCTTGATCAGTCTCTTGAGGCTGAAGAAGGAGCATCCCGTAAGATTTGAGCTTTGAAGGCTCTTTGGATTTTCAGCACGTGGACTACAAAGGATATTTTGAACATTAATTTACATTTTCCTCAGCATTTTGATTGGAAAGAGTATTTGAATTTTGACCTTGCTTAGAAATGTTAAGATATTCTTTCTTCTCGTTGGGCAGATAACACAGTGAGAAATGAGACTGGTGGCTGACTCATTCTTCATATTTACCTTTCATCCTGAGCCATTAAAAGGATTTTATAAGACATATATTGTTGAGTGCTTGTTGAGTCAATACACCTTGCTGGCTTCTTTTCTCTTTCTGGAAGAAATGTGAGGAGTTCTGACCCAGCATCCTGTGGAGCTTCTGTGTCTTTCTGCTCCTCTCCCTAAGATACTGCTTTCTGATAAATATGTATTGTTTTAGTGATCTGATATATGATGATTCTATCTGCAAGTGGGAACCTTGATTTTGGGACTATATTATAAAAAATGCCCTGATTAAAACCAAGTTTCTGGTTTACAGATTTGTGAAATAAATAAAAGACTGGGTATCTGAAGGCAATAAGCCCATGTTCATTAGGTTTGATATAGAAATCCCATGATGAATCCTCTGAGTTTGATGGATTACACTTTTACTGAAGAATACGAAAATATGTCTATTTTTGGTACATACATTTGATGGAATTATGAGACAATCTTTTTTCTGTTGGTCAAAGCTTTATAGAATTCAGGCTTTATAGAATGAACTTTTAGCTACTGAATGAATATTAATATAGCATGGACATTTTCATTGGCCTAAAGGTGAATTTTCAGATGATTTACCTACAAAAAGATAGCTCACCCACTTCATTGCTTAAGACCTTTGCTTCAACATCAGATATATTCAGTTTAACATTTGTAATTATCAAACAGTTTACCTTTGCTTAGCAATTACCTACATCCTATTTACAACATTTAAATTATTTAGCACTAAAACTACTTTTAATAACTGGCTTTAATATCGAATTAGGCTGTAATTGCTGTACACATGCAGAAAAGTAAAATATACAGCAGCAAAAGCCCTACCTTGAAAAGGGCGAGAATTTTTAAGTAATAGAAACAAATAGAAGTGATACATGTTTTCAATTTGCTCATTGAAATTGAGGGGATGAAGGTCACCAGATTATTTTTTTTCTCTGCGTGATAATTAATTCAGATCACACCTCCAAAGGGGTTGGAAGCCTCAGCCCTAAATTATAGTATTTTAAAGAATAGGAGGCAGGGGCTAGTCTCAAACTAAAAAAACAGATCACAACAAACTTCGATATAACTACTCCTTCAACCCCACATATAGGTAACGCTAAACTACGTGAAATGACGGGCCCTCACTTTCTTAAACATGTGCAGGATCAAGCTCTTTGTGAACCAAATATTCTGTTCCATGTGCTGGAAATAGGAGAAACAGACTCCTCAGTCCTAATCAATTCATAGCAGCACTGGACCTGTTTAATTTTTAACACTATGTGTACCAGGGAATGGGATACAGTTTGAGAGACTGGGCTGTTAATGGTTAATGACTCAAACCATTTATCCATTTGTGGAGGCACCCGGGTGGTTTGATGGAGCCAGGCGTTGAGGCTTACAAGGAAGACAGCAGGCTGGTGCTCTTTGTCATGGTAATTGCCCTCTGCTCAGTTGTAAAACTTCCCCCACCACACACAGGGGAAGGTCGATGGAACACTATTGGCTCAGCTGCACTGATGTGGGAGGCAGCTGGTGTGAATTAGAAGGTGTCATAAACCATCAAAGACGCTTGAAGTTCCCCCAGATGCACTTCTGAGGCCTTCCACCACAGGACTGAAAGATCCCTCCACACACAGGGGAGGTACCAGGCTGTTCCTACCTGAACCTAAGTTTTTATTAACCCATTAGACTGTGTTTCATGGGCCTCTTCCCCAGTGTTGATGGATGAAGACCATCACTTTGACAAATGGCTTCATTGTAGGTCCACTGTTGGTGATTGTTTATCTTTTCTACTACTTCCTTTTCTTTTTCTTCCTTTCTTTTCCCTGATATGTTTTCATAAGTAATATTTTTATGCTCTCATTTTACTATATTATTACAGATAATAATAACTAAAATGGCTACGTACCTGCTTTCCATTGCAAACAAACTGTTGTAAAACAAACCTTACATAAACATATTTACAAACACTGATCATTCAGTGTCACTTCACTCTAATCCACCCCAGAGCATCTATTAACAAGAACCTGGGTTACTCTTACCTTCTGGGGGGTAACATTCAGCTATTTCCTGTCCTCTAGGAGACCAATTTTTAATATCCTGGAGCTTGTATGGAGCTCCCACAGTATGACTCTTCAAATTTCCAGTGGCAGATAGAGCCACTGTGGAAAGCACATGGCTGCCCTACATTAGACCAAAGAATTCCTTTTGTTTGACTGCTCTTCATCTTCTTTGTACCATATTTCCACATGCTGTCAAAGCATAGTATTTTCCTCTGTGTTACAGCTCCTTCAGCCATGGATGAGGCCGAGGGGAGCAACTATACTGTCAGCAGATTCACATTAGGTCTTACTTTTGTTCTTTGGTATGCTTTTATCTTTCCCCTCTGATTTGTATACAACAAAATAAGTTTGGTCCCAAATGCCAAAAGGTACACGATGAAATGAAAAAGACATTTTTTCTGTGTTGATGTCACTAGTAACATGACATCAAAAGATAAATTTATGTTGAGAATGGCCATAAAGACAAAAAATTGTGTTATTTACTGTAACTGTCAAATATATCTTCTCTCTTTTATATCTTTGTTTCCTGTTCCTACATAATAAGGAGACAAAGAAACAGAGTTGTTTGGAGAAAGTTGTTTTATGAACTTGCTTACAGAGTTTTTTCCCTGGTACTGCAGTTATAATGACAATAACTGTCACCTAACAGCTAGTAACATTGGCTCCACAGTCATACACAAATATATGGGCTATTGTTAGGGTTTCTGCTCTCTTAATAAAATTTGATTTTGGTTATGGTCTAGACAACAACAACAACACTAACTTACTGTCCAGGCTTGTGACGAAGTTTTTCTAGTGAGTATAAAAATTTAATACTGTAGTGCATACTCATAAAACCAGTTTTTTTATCTTTTGGAGGCTAAAGTTCTTAGCTGTTTACATTAATATTATATGATCTTATGATAGTGTTTATATGGCTTTTGTAATCCATCCAAAGTGGAATGAATTTGAATTTTAGCTTTAATTGTATTATACAGGTTTCTTCTCTATCCTCTCTGGTTTATTTGACACCAGTTAAGATTTTGATGGGATTTTGGATGTTGTCTTTATGGATGCCTTAAAAAACAAGCCCTTCAAAGCTATGAATACTTTTCTCTTAACACAATCATCTTGCATGTTGTGAATGAATCTGTCTTCAAGCAAGCAGAAAATAACACACTGTTAGCTGCAGAGAAGTGCAATTCTTCTACAAGAGGGGTTTGTGTAAAACTCTAGTTAGACTAAGAAAAAATCCCACTCTTTCTGTCCATCTTCTTTCTGTCCATCTCCTCTTTCCCTGCTTTTCTATGCTTGCTTATCCTAACTACAGTACCCAGAACAGATTGTAACACCAAGTGTGTATATATATAGACAGAGGCTAAAGATCATGCTGTCAGGCAACTTTTGCAGATACATAAAGAAAAAGATGAAAATAAAACATATTTTATTGTTGTATTCTTTTCATAAAGAAACTTTCCAAAATAGAATAAATGCTGTCTTTCTTTTGCAGATGCAGCAGCATTTCACCTCAAAATAACAATAATGTGGATATGCTTGGAAAGAGAATTGTGCTCTCAGTCAGGATACCCCTTTGACACTCTTTCTACCTGTAGTTCAAGACAGAAATTTAGGCTTTTTTTCTGACTGAACTAGAATTAGTTTCTTTCTTCATGTGATAAGCCTTATTAGTGAAAAGCACTACAGTTTTCACTTTGTGCCAGGAGGAGTGATTCTGGCACATAGAGAAAGTAATATTCCTTTCTCTAAAAAGCTCATAAGCTGACATGTTTGGAACGTTATGAGGGGGCGTTCATGTTTAAATAACAGCAGAGAAAGACAAGAGAAGTTATGGTAATGCTTATTGCTTTCTCATTCATTTTGTGTTACATAGGAGATAAAGGCAATCCTCTAGGACCTTTCAGACAGAGGACACATGATTCTAAATTTCTGTTAGAAATTCCTGCTGTTGTAGATGTGGTTCAAAGTCAACAGGAAAAAAAATGCATATTAGACTGACTGACTAAGTTATTCACTTGAGATCTTCAATTTGTCTTTCTCTCTCATTCAGCTGCACCAGGAACATATAGAATTGCATAGGAAGAATGTCCAGACTACATACCTAAAACTTAGATGTTTTCCTCAGGATCTTTACATCTATTCACCTTTTCCTCCTCTTTTTGTTATGTTTTGTTGAGAATACATGACCAAAACTAAATGCAGTGTGCCATATAAATAGTCCACCACAAAAATTAAAAAGTATTCTACGTACAAATATTTTTAGGATATTTTATCTTGCACTGTATATAATCTAATATTTTTTCTTTAGCCAAAGTTAGCAATGACTTGATGTTTTCACTGAACTATTGATATTGATGACAGGGTATTCTTTATGTCTGCAGTAACTTTATAGCCTTCTAGTGTGCATAGACTCAATATTTTATCCCCTTTCAATATGTATTGCCTTGTATTTGTGAATAATTGAAGCCCACCTGCCAAAATTTTCAGCCGTGTCATGCTGTTAAACAGTAAGAGCTAAATGTGCGGATGAAAGACCAGAACTGTAAAACTCAACAGGTTTTTCTCTTCAGTTTCTATTTGCTTGGAAGGGGGAATATTGGGATTCTGAACCTGGTATGTGTGAATAATGACCACATTCTAGCTTCCAGTATACATAATCAGAGATAAATAAATAAGTAATACTTTTTATAAACCATTACAAATATTAAGTCTTTGTCAGGAATGTTCTTATAGTGGTTGCAATGGGCACTACATCTAGTGATCCCTAACTCCATGAAGCCCTGTTCATCTTGGTGGATTTTCATTCTCTTTACAAATCTCAGAGCCCCTGTTGGCAATGGAAACACTGATTTTTCCATTAAAACATACAAACAAATAGTTTTAACATTCTTTCATCTCTTTATATATCTATATTTATATCTAAAGAACATCTTGCACCTGGGCCCAGCATTAGCAAAACATTCTTGAACATTCTTTATTCTAGTCTGGGGCATTTCAGCTCTGTCACCTGACCTGGAATTAACAGGTTAGAAATGTTCAGGTTTCTTAGTGTCATGCATTTACATGATAAGAGGTACATTTGCACAGCTATACCACCTGCAGGGTTTCTGTCCTTCCTACCCTTTCTGGAAATCAGTGGTGGAAGAGAGATTGGACTAGAAACAGAAGTCTCTGCCTGACCTGCTGTCTATGCAGTGGCCCTTTTCAGGTAGCCATGAAAATCAAGATTTGGTATTGGCATGATGACTGGGATGCAATTTCTGCATGTGTTGTCCTTAAAAACACGAAGAACCCTTTACTCTGGAAACTTTAAAGATCGGACGACTTCATTCAGGGCAAGAGCCTGGAAAGTCTTTCTCATGACGAATTTCCCTGGAGTCAGTTCGCATAAGGACTTCATGAGTGAGATAATGTTGGCTTTAACCATGTAATAATTTTCTAGAAAATCATGTTGTTTCTACCGCATTAATAAATCTCACTACTTCCCAGAAGATTTATCTCCATTGAATTAACTCTTCTTTTATTGCATCTATATTAAACTTCATTTTTGATGGTATGCTTTTTCTTTCTTTCAAAAATATGGAAGAGATTTTGCATGACTTAAGCTTCTGGAGACATACTAAAGCACTTTGTGAGTTATGCTTTTGAAATATATCAAAAACTTTCATGGTTGAGAGTAAGTATTTTAATTTGAGGTATATTGCCTTAGAAGTGATGATGATTTTATCCCCCTCTTGGACTATTTAGGAGGATTTTGAATTTTCTTTGTGGATTAATGAATCTATCAATTTTCTCCTTCCTGAAGCAATAGTTGATCTTCACGACATAACCTGTCTAGCACCTTGGAATCACTAGAAAATTCAATTGATCTTGGGAAGGGAAAAAAAAAAAATCACCTGCCTTTATTGTAATTCTTCTCAACAGTCACTTTAATTTTCACCCAAGGGCAAACCATTTTTATTTAATTCCACTTGTCTTTTCTAATAAATGGGCACGTTAACAATGTCCACTAATAGAGATGATAATTTTTCCATTTTAATCTTGAAACTTTCTTGCCAATTCATAATTCAATCAGAGATACATTAAATAGTCCATACAGTAATTTCTTTGAAAGCCTGGTAGTTTCCTTTTGCCTCAAAGCAATAAATATTTTGTATTGTATTATGAGGGGTAAATGGTGAAATGCAGATACTGTAGAAGTCAAGGTGAAACACACATCTCTAATGTCAAAATTCCTAATAAACATAGTGATAGATTTGACCTTTATTACAAATAGTTTAAAAAGGTTTAAGTTTTAAACTTATTACTGCTAATAAGTTGTGCTTCTCCTTCTTGGCTCCCTGTGACAATGAAGCCACGACAGCAATTTTCAGAAGGTTTGCTTTGCATAGAGTTGTCTGCCTATGTTGACTGCATGTTGTTACTGCATTTGGTGCTCAAAGTTCCTTGAAATCAACCTGACCACAAAAGTTTCCTTCTGGAGTACAGGTTGCTCAGCTAGGAAGTACCCTGGAGATGAATCTGATTCCAGAACTATATAAAACCTACTGATAATCAAAACAATTAGCTGATCTCTCTGAGATGCCAGTGGTTCAGTTTCATCTTCACTTCACGAGTTACATATTCCTTCTGTTGTGCATCCATTTCTTCCTGACCCCTGCTCTGTATTTACAGGCTTCTGGTGTAAAACAAAGAGAACAACAATGAGGCACTGTCAGAATTTAATGCAGGTGTATGATTTCTGCAGGTACATGCCATGGTTTTAGAGGAAAAAAATGTTCAGAAGTCTCGGCAGGTCCTGGCTGCGCAGATGCAGAAGACAGCACATCTCTTTAACAGAATGTCTGCCTTAAAAAATCCCATGATTGCATCAACAGTCTCTCAAAATGACAAAGACTCTCAACTAACACAGATGCAATTAGAGACAGGCAGCAAAACATCTGTTTATGAGGCTACTCAATATCTCCCTTCTACTTCAAGAACTGTAGGATATGTTCTCAAACCTGCCAGTGCTCCTGTTCCAGAGAATTAATGAAGGCAAGATAAAGCATCTGTATCCCATTCTGTTTTGTGATGAAAAACAAACACTCAAAATTAAACTTGCCAGCACATTCTTTATGATAGCAGTGGTCACAATAGTGACACTGCTCATGAAATTTCACTGAGCAGTTTTATTTTTTGCTGTGTTAAAAAGTATTACAGTAGGACACTAGTACTACTACTCATAGGAGACTATGAGACCTAAACCCACTTTTTTCTGAGTTAATAGACAATAGGCTCTTAGTAATTTATTCATTCTATATATAAAAACACTTTTTGATAACCATATTGCAATTGTCCTGACCTATCTTTCAATCTTCTTTAGATATGTTTCAAATGTTACCTTTTCTTCTCTATTTGTTTTTTGCCAATTTTTAATCTCTACCTAATCATGAAGTGATTACAGCAAACAAAAATTGTCAGACCTTTATACTTGCTCATGTATTCTGCCAATATTTTATTTGTGATAAGATATTTTTTGGCTAAACTTTTGGCTAATGCATCACTTCGTTGATTTTTTTTAGAGAGATACCTAGGTGGAATTAAGTATGTATAATTATATACTGCATAAGCAAGTTTGGTGTTTCAAAACAAGGATTGCAAGTGAACAAAGAACCATTTGAGACATAGGAAATATTTAAGAGGACTGAATTAAAAAACTGAAGGAATACTTCAGACACTCTTCAGTCATTTTCTTTCCTATAGATACTATGGTACAAAAAAGACTCATTCAGTCAAATCAGGGTGAATGAAAAGCAGATGTATCTTTAATAAAAATACAGGAGAAACTAAACATGGAAAGATGCCTTTGAGGGACTTTTACACTGGCTTTCCATTCAATGTTGAATTGTGAGGTAGAATAAATCCCTTAGAAAATTCCTGTGAAACCTTCTAAAGTTACAGTTCTGACTAGGGGTCCCTAATTTGAATATTTTTGTATGAATGACACAAAATGACAGAAGTTAGGAAAGCTATTTAACAGTCCTTGCTTTATAATGAAATGAAAGGACAAACACTGGAAAGGCAGGAAGCTTGCTCCTTCATTGCACACAAAGGCGAAGACATAACATGTTAACTGTCCTTTGTGTGAAATTGTATATTTTATTAACTGAAACTCTGTTTTTAAGTTTGTCTCTATACTTTAGCCCTCAGAACACTGTCAGGATTCTTCTCTGTTTTTAAACTGTACCCATCCAGTCAATGGGTCCACTTACCCCGCAGAGAGCTCATATTCATTTCATATTCCTTCAATTTAAACTACTGAGTAAACAGTTTACAGAAAAGGTACTGTATTTTAGGACTCTATTTTCCTGATTTTTTAGCTTTCATTTAGCTCTGCTGTAATTTTGACAACAAACAATCTTTCCACTCGATTTCCTTTTTTTTTTTTCCTGATTACTTCCCTAAGTTTTTTTTTTCTTTCTGGGAAAGTATGTAAGTTTCTGAAATTCTGAGACTTTCAGAATAAGAACAACTTCAAGAGAAGACACTGCTTATTTCCCAGAGTACCACCCTTTTCTGGCTGGGCACATTTCCATGTGGACATCCAAGCAGTGACTTGAAGAGATTGTTCACTTTGTGACTTGGAAATTCTGTGTGTGGGGGAGTACCTCCTGGCGTGGTAGGGTCATCTTTACCTTAATTGGTTCTTCCACCTTTACAAATACACACATTACATTTATTAAACACATCCAGTTCTCCTGGACATTTGATAGCTGCTGAAACAAGGAGGATTCTCTCTCATGGTGATTTTGCCTGGCTTGCCATGAGGAACAGACGGGAATCTCTTTGTAAGGTTTTGCACATGCAGAACTTCATACTTAAATCCGTTTTGACTATTCCCTTTAACTGCCTGAGTAGTTCTGAGTTTCAGTAAAGTACTGTAGCAACACAGTAGATGCATATAGTATCCAAACATAATACACTTCCATACAACTGAGCTAAGATCACCTCCAGAGGCTCTAAAGGCTCTTTATTTCTTTATGCAATCACAGATAAGAATCTGTTCCATGAAAGTGATTCAAAAATATAAAATAATGAGAAAAAATGCTCTTGCAGTTGCTAGGCTTTCTAGCAGTTGCTAGGAGATAGGTAGCAGCGGTTTATGATTTTGGAAAATAGGTCCCACATTAGGCGAACAAGGACTGATTTTCACTCTTCTAGCAGATTTGTTGTCCAGGTACTGTATGAGCTAATATGCTTCCCTAATGAAGTACATATACACTTATATAGTGACCATAGTAGAACAAATTTAAATGTTCTTGAGCTTATAAAATTTTAAAAAGATGTCCTTTTACTTTTTCCTTTTTTTTTTTGACATCCTAGGCTGTAAGAAATATCAGAATCAGAATCAGCAGGAGGGCCAGCAGCATTAGAAATAGTGTGTTTGACATTTCATTTCAAGCAAGCCAGAAAGGTTTTTTAAATCATACTGTCTGCCTTTTCTCTTTTGCACATCCTTTCCCTTTGATTTCCTCTTCATTCTCCTGAGTTTTTCATTATCTTTCCAGTACAAAACATTAGACCACCGTGCTACATAATGGAAATGAAACATTTAAGGGATACTGAATGCTGTGGCCTCACTTCAGATCAGAACGTAACTGTGATACATGTAAGTTTAACATCTTTGAAACTCACACTTCTCTTTGTATAATAGCTGAGAGTAGCAGCACCATACCGGGTTCTAAATTAAATGTGTAGGATTAATGACTTGCTCAGGACTTGGTGAGACTTTTCTATTACTCTGACTGGATTTTGACTTTATATAAATTTGTTTCTGCCTTCTTGGGAAAAATTAATAAATATGTCAGAAAGTCTTCTAGGTGTATTTTAAACTGCAATGATCTAATTCCATTAATATATTGGATTTCTGTGACTCTCAGAACCTTTATAAAGTTCAATTTATTCCAGTGAAGATCAGATCTGGCTATGTGTCCATAACACAACTAACCAAAGAACACTGAGCATCCATTAAACATTTTTATTTTTTAATTGATTTAATGCTTTCATTACAGGTTTTGAGAATACTGACATCTATTTTTTTGTAGACTAGTTTGAAAAAACAGTAGAACTGAATGCTAATTCATTAGCTGTGGAGGAGTTATGGAGGACTAGAGGAGGGAGACATAAATGACCCTGGCAATCATGAAAGCACGAACACTATCTGAAATCAGAAAGTTGCTTTCAAGTGCTTTTAGAGTGTTTAGTTAAATTGCAGCTATTTTGTACTAGTGGAAAAAGGAAAAAATAAACCCCAAAGTGAACATAATATAAATTTTTATTGGTCCAAAGAAGACTGATTTTGATCAACTTAAAATTAAGTTTTAATTTAATTCAGAAAAGCTGTGTTTTAACTCCCACCCCTGGCCAAAATTCCTTCTCTTATAACCTGAAAGAGAAGACAGTTTAAAATCTTCCATCCTTTGCTCTGCCTTAGGAAAAAGTGGCTCAAGGTCTGATTTTCCATCTGAAGAATGGGCCCTTTGCAGCTGAAGGAAGCTGAAGTGCCTACAATTCTGGGGATCTCTGACCATTGAACGACAGGATATGAAAGAAATCAGTATTCTTGAGGAAACTTTTGTCTCCCTGAGGTCTGGGATGCTGGAAATTTTTTATCAACCCTGAAATCACCCTTAATGCTGGGCATTTTACAAGACCAAAGGAAACTTGAGTTTATTATACTATAATCAGGAAGTACAGGTAAAGGAAATAATACCCCTAAACTTGACTTAAAAGTAGTATTAGAAAGTTTCCGTAATGCCCTGGAAAATTTCTTCTTCCAAGCTGGGATCCAGGATTCACCTCAAGACTATTCCCTAAATGTTGCTTTTCATGAAAAGGAACTGAAGTTGGGTAGTAAAAATCTTTCTTACTTTTCTGTTCTCACTTGTATTTCTTCTGACTGTAATTTCTCTCCTATGCATCCCAATGTCATGTCTCTTTTACTCAGAGCATCAGATGGATTTCCTTTGTCGTAGATCTCTTCTGCCATCATCACAATCCATGTCACATGGGGAAACATTTCTAGAGCAGCTTCACACTACTGAACCCAGAGAAGCTCATGAAACAACTTGGTTCTTCAAAGATTCACTCATTTGTATGAAATGGATATATTCTTTCCCCAAAGCCAGTAACTGAGGGAAGCTTACACCACCCTAATCTTACATATGCTTCTACACATAGTTTCTGATCCACCTATCTGGAACTAATCCTTCACCAACATACCAGTGAGAGTGAAGTTGAAATTCTAGGCCAGTTTAAGGAAACAAAGATCTTTAAGAAATTGTACATAATGCAATCCTGTTTACAAAAGCAGTTCAGAGTAGTCCTTCAGTTGGTGAAAATCACTAGCTATCCCAAGGCTGAGTCCTCTAACAAAAATAAGAGAACCATGTTACAAATATCATGGGCTGGGCAAAACTTTGACCTATTGTGCTCTGACATGAAATGCAACCTTCATTTTCACAGTCTGTTTTTGTAGCTGTTTTTATAGCACATATCCTAACAGGAATCAAATCTTTTATTTCAGTTCTCAAGTCCTCAAACACCAGTGAAGTGAATGAGGCGTTGGCAAGAAGGTGTTTAAGCATTCTATGCTGCATTATCAATCCTCCGACGAATGCAGTAGTCTTATTTGAACCGTGCTCTCTAGCTCCAGTATTCATCACTGGACTGTGTATTTGTAAAAACGGGAATTCAGAGTTTCCTCTTCTACAGAGTTGATGGGTCATGTGATATAATCACTTAAACCTCCTTCCTTCTATTTAAATATTACTGCTTTAGGAGGTTCATTCAGGAAACATTACACGGATTATTCACACACACACAAAAACATTTGCACTTTCATGGGCAGGAACAAGCAAATACAATAAGATTGAGGTTATTTATTCTTCACTAAAAACCTTTACGATATGGTTGATTGTTGCTTAGCCCTCCTAGCCAAAGGTATTACATTTAAAAACAAATTTTTCCCTATTGCCATTACAAGGAAATTGTAATGCTTGCCAAATTGGTAGAACACATATAAGGAAAATTATTCACTGTAACACAGTACTAATATGTAATGAACCGCATTTACATTTTTTTCATTAGCTACAGTTCCTGTATTTCTTCAGCGATATCTTAATTATTCTTGGAGGATAATGTTCTACTTCTGCATAAACACCAATGTGAGTTCAAAGTTACAGTGTTTTTAAAGAAACTTGTATTTCTACATGTATTTTTGGTATTGTATTGAGCCAGTTTTACTAGATCTGTAATTTTAAAGGGAGATATAGTTGGAAGATTTTAAACACTTGACTGCATGGTTCCTAACCTAGCTGTTAAAAATCAGATACAGAATCAAATACAGAACCTGCAAACAAGTATAGGTAAAACTAAGTAGCTGTTTAAAACTGAAGCTCAGGTTGTTCTTAAGAAGGATAGGACAATCATCTCTGGTCCCATCGAATTTGCCCTTTCTGCTGTGGAAAGCACTTACCCACAAACATTCAACCTGTTCTTTAACTTTTTTTTTTTCAGGGAGGATGGGGGGCAGGGCACTGACTACATGTTAATCCTTTATTCCTCCTTATGACTCAAAGTTGCATTTTAAACAGCCTATAAAGAATTTTAGTTTCCTGATCCTGCAATAAGGTAATGCTTCCCTCTTCACACTACCATTCACCTTTGGTTTTCTTTGGAGATGAGGTTTTCTGCATTACAACACTTTCCTGGGGATAAAACGCTCTTTGCAGCTCCAGTGTACTTGCACTGGTGTGTGGATACTGAAATGCTGCTAGTAGAAGAATTTCCCAGCTTCTTGCTATAATTCTGTGAGAACTTTTCTTTTATCATGAAAGTTATGAAAACAATAAGATAGGTTTTGTAAATAACATTCACATCTGGTGTTTTTGTTAAGTTCTGTTTATGGTACTTTGAAGAAATGTTTAAAGTGGGTGTCTAGGACTTTAATTCACCCTCGGAGAAGTGTGAACACTGTCCAATCGCTTTATGGAACTAGTATATATAAATGGAATTGTAAATTAACAAATAATTCATTCTCTCTCTGAATTTCTGTGTTGCTGCATCTCTCAGTCCCTGCTAAAAACAGCGACACTGGTGTTGTCAGCCTTGTCTGAGCTGACTTCAATTTGCTGGTATCTGGGAAAACAGTCTAGGGATGCACGACTTGTACCTTGCATGCCTTGTTTTAAAATGGCTTCTGAGGCATTTACTAGTCTCTGCTGTCAGACACAACGTTCTGTGTCAGGTGGGCATGTGGTCTCAGATGGGGCTGTTAGTCTCGTAGTTCTAACAGGATGATCCAGGGATTTGTCACTTGAATATAACATTAAGTTGCTATGCCTTTAGGTTACTGTTTCTCTCTTATGTGTACATTGCAGGGTAAAGGCAAAAAAAGCCATTTTAAAGACATTCTGATGATGTGGTTGGGCACTGGAAGAAGCTCCCCAGGGAAGATGTCACAGCACCAAGCCTGACAGACTTCAATAAGTGTTTGGACAATGGCACATGGTCAGGTTCTTGCAGTTTTCCTGCATAGGGCCAGGAGTCAGACTTCATGATCCTTGGGTGCCCTTCCAAATCTGGGCATTCTATGACTCTGTGATGTGATTAGGGGTAGAATAGTCCACCTGAGAACTCCTTTTTCTTCAGTGATGCAAAGAGGTGAGAGTTGGAAACATAAGGCAAAAGAAGTATTTTATGCAGATCTTAGTATCTCTTAACAAGAAGATGAAGCTCCCCAGACACTCATACTTTTCCTCTGTCTTTGAACAGTCTTTTGCCACTGTCTCCTCTCCCATCTTTGGTTCTGTTACTTGCTCCATCTGTGTCTCGCTTTACCTTAAACTCAGGAATTTAAGTGGATAAAGCTCCTTATTTAATGCCTGAAGGATCATCTTGAGCTATCTGAATTAGATGAATCTTTAACAAGGGACACTTTTTCCTCCTCTAGCCATAAAGATATTAAGCTCATAGGACAGGTTTCCTTCAATGAGAGCAAGAGAAGTTGAGAAAAAAACTTCTTAAGAAAAAAGAAGCAAAGATAAGCACACCTCCCATCAAAACAAAAATATCTGAGGGAATCATCAAGGTATTTCCCTTCACAAAAGATAGCTGCAGATCTCTAGACTAGTGCTGGGTTGTGTGTTCAGATGATAAGATTAGGAATCTGTGTGCATTTCGTGAATATATCCCATAAACATGCTTTGAACCCTCCAGGGTATTTCAGAAATGTTAAGGAGAGAATTTTGTGAATGATGACACAGGGCTGAGAATATGCAGAGAGATTCTACGAGTCCACATACATGTTTGGTATAGAAAGAACCTTGCTTCGGATAACCGCATTTTAAAAACTATTTTTCCTAGATTGTTTCTATCTGCATCCCGCCC
>VXBT01004357.1:256528-269078 GCA_013400235.1 Oriolus oriolus | reverse complement strand
CCCCCCCCAAAAAAAAATAAAAGCATATCAAATATGTGTAAAAAGAGCTACAAGCTAATACAAAGAAGCCATATCATCATGCAACAAAGAACTGATAAATTTTGTTGACAGGCAAAGCCTTGAAATAACTGCACAGAAGAGAGATTAACAATCCAAGCTGCTTAAAGATCCGGATCTGATCAAAGTTCATGTAAAGACTCTTCAAGGCTAGTCTGAGATGTGGATTTAATAGACATAGGTGCAGGTTAAGGTGGACAACTTTAGGGTAAATTAATCAAAAGGGTTATTTCAGTGCATTCACGTAGAAGAAATCTAAATAGCCTGTACAGACGTGGACAGATATCTTTGGTCAGATGAATCCCAAGTGCAGTGTTCATGTACATCTTTGGTAGACATTTGGATATCTAGCAGAGAGCACTTTTCCCCCACTGTCCCTTGTTCCAGGGAGCCTTCCAGGAGGACCACATTATCTTCACCTAAGACACTGGCAGTTAAACACCCAAAGTATTTTGTTTTTCTGCAGAAATACTCCTGTGGCTAGGTGCTACATGATGGCTTCTTTCAGAAAGAAGTTCTGATTTCACAGAAGCCTTGCTACAGCAGATTTATCTGGCTTTCTTCCTTCAATGTTATGGTATAAAATATATGCCATTTATGAAACTGGTGGGTTGAATCACCATCATATTAAAAAGAGAGGTTTCAAGTAACCTTTTTTTTCAGTCATTGAATTGTGCCCTATTTTGATCAAGACCTAATTTACAGGGAAATTTAACAAATATTAGCAACACTTGTACCATGATGTAATGACCAAGTCTGAAACTGGCTTATCTTAAATCTATGAAGGATATTGAATCTTATCTTACCTTTGTAATTTCAAAGACACATTAACACGGTTAACAAGAAACAAGCTAGTCATGACAGGAATACAATTCAAAACTTCATTCACTCTTAATTTCACTGTATTCTGCTTTTAGTTTAGTTCAAGGAAATGTGTCCTAGATTTTGTAGAAGCATTTTCTTTTGAACAGTAAAATTTTCTTTCCAATTAGTGTTTGTAAATTATTTTTAATTGTATTTGCAAAACATTAGAAGTAATGATAAAGTAACTGTAATGTACCTATTGTGTCTAGCTGATATATGTTGGCCCCAGCATAAGAAGCAGAGTGGATATATAAACTTAAACAGAAATTTCTTGTCGAAGTTGACAGGTTAAGGAGGTAAGCTAGTGTGATTAAAGAGAAAGTAGATAAGTTATTATATTATACCACAACATGAGCCAAGATTTTCAAGTTAGTTCTTAGGGTGAAAAGATGGAAGATTACATGCAACTAAGGGACCTGCTCATCTGAGTGTAATTGCAATTGGAACAAGATAAGCTATCATACAAACGTAACAAACATCTGCTCTGTTGGTATTATGTAATTTGTATGAATGTCAAATATTACACTGAAATTTCATTTCCAACCTTTGGTTTTTTGCTATTTAAAGAGACTCTTTGTGTTTTCACATGCTAAACATCTGAGTTGACCTCCTTGATTCAACTCCAACGTGCATGCAGCAGAGGAGCTGAGCTCTGGCACCTGGACAATCACATGATGGAACTCACTCCCCTGGTGCAACTGGGAATTGTTTCACATGGCACAATGAACACATCCTACTCTTGTGTGTTGATTGCACAGATAAAAATTAAGTAGTAGCAATTCTATTTCTGGTTATTCCTTCATAAAAACCAACTACCTTGAAATACTCTCACACCACTTTCAGTTGTCTGCCTCACACGAGCAATTTGTCCACAGTAGGAAGCCAAAATAATTCTTTCCTATTGAAGAGCTCCATGAAAAAACAGAGTTGCTCACCAAATACAGCTAAGCAAGAACAGAACAGAGGCAAATACTGGTGAAATGACAACGGGTGTGGACACAAGTTGCAACATTCAGATAGGACTGAATGTTTAGGACATGGTATGCCACTTGACTAAAATTTTGAATTTTACTCTATTTACATTTCAAGCTCACTGACAGAAGTCACTACAGCTCTGGACTGTTTAAGTGAGCTAAGGTCCAGGAGGTGCTAGTATGCCAGAGATTTGGCACAACTTATTTTCGCAATCGTGTTTTTTCTCAGTAAATAAGTAACTCAACAGCTTATTCACACTTGAGAGTTAGCTATTATGAGTATGAATTTCTTTACTCAGAGAGGCTGAAAATATCTGTGGACAAATATTGCTAGTCACTAAAAGCTCTAATTTATAGCACAATGATGCAAATTAGGATAACAAGGCAGGTCAGCAAAAAGAAGAAATAAAAAGCGTTAAGCTTAGAGGAAATGAACCTAGTGACTGCTTCTTGTTTCTTTTGTTCTCCATCCTGTGTTTCCTCTCAGGTGAACACATACCCAAATTTTTGAACTGGCACATCTAATTGTTTGCACTGTCTCTGTGTGGTGGTTCGGCCTCAGACAGCAGAGCAGCACCAACACAGCTGCTCTTCCACCCTCAGCAACAGAGAAGAAAAAAATAGGAAGACTAAGAGAAAAAATCCCTTAAAGGTAAAAATAAAAACAGTTGAATAGAGGAAGATAAGATAAGGAGAGGGAAAAGAACCCAAACCACTCACCCCTACCTTGGCCAGACAATGAGCCTCCAAAGAGCAGTCACCTCAAAAACCACTACAACCATCCTCTATTTCTTTTTTTAAACACGGAGCATAACATTGCATAGTATGGAACATCCCCCTGGCCATTTTGAATCATCTGTCTTGGCTGTGTCCCCTTTCAGGCTATTAATGGTTTCACAGATGTACTCCCTCAGTCAAACTCTCCAAGTGACACTGTTTCATCCATAAAAAGAAAATTAATTCCAACCCAGTTAGACCCAATAGGCTCTAGTATGAGTCCAAAGGGTCTACATATGGCTTTAAAAATCGTTGATAGAGCTGGCATCTCAGAAACAGGTACGAGGACATGATGGATGCAGCTCATATGACCAAAGGAAGATATCTCTGTACCAGCTACTTATAACTGCTTCTACAGTCAATAATGTCAAAAAGGTACCTACAGAGAATAATTTGTCTGGCTGAATTTGGGAACTTCGCTCACCAGCCTAAGTAGAAGCAGTTCATACCATTTGTGTCTGGGAAGTCAGCTATGAGGCCTACAAGGTAGGTCTGAAGTATGAGGTCTGAAGTGTTAGACTGTCGTTAGAGCCCATCAAACTTTGCAGCAGTTGTTTACTTAGATGGGAACCTGCCATAACTATCCTCTGCAAACAAAGTCCCCAAACAACCTTCTCTTTAACCTATCTGTTCTTCAGAAATATATATCTTGAGTTTACTTCCATGCTAAAAACCAGCTCCACAAGTTGCAAGTGTGAGAAAGGAAACAAAATGAAGGAATGACACCTATGAAACTGAAGTAGTAGTAGGAGAGAAATTCACCCCCCTTGACTAGAGGTAAGCAAAGTAGTAGGATGCCTTAGTGGGTGCCCAAACCCTTGTGATTCTGTGAGTGCTATCTGGGACTTCATGTCCTCAGGCTGATTTATCAGCTTCTGTCAGCAGCAGATGTCCTTTTAGGAGCCTGGAGAGACTGGAATGCAGCTGTGAATCCCTTGGCCTTGGGAAAACTTGAAGGGCAGCAGAGAACATGACATAAACCTTGTGAGTGATGGATAACAGCTGGTTTGGGAACCAGTTAAGAACCCCTACCAAACCAGATGGAAATCTCTCCAGGGCGTCTTTGAGTCTGTGATTAGCCATTCTCTGGTTAAAAACATGTTTCTTCTTTCTCTCCTTTGTGTTTTTTTCTTTAACATCCTGAGAAACAGGTGTGTGATGTAAGGTGCAGGACATGGGCTGGAAAGAAAATTAGTGAAGAAGGAAAAGCACGAAAGCAGTAATGAAACAATCAACTGAGTTCAGAGGTGACTGACTTCCAGGATTCAGTGGAGGCTGCCTACCTGCCAGTCAGAGATGCTGTGATCCCATGGTGCTTGGTTTGATTGTGCCACACGCTTCTGCTGAGCAATATAATTGTGGTTTTTTATGGCAAATCCTAGACATTTCTTGTGGAAAAATGGGAAGTCTTCAATTTTAATTTTTATTTTACTTTATTTGGTCTATAAATTGTTGGATTCAATATTGTGTGTGTCAGGAATACAGCTGGTGTAGCAACTGGATAACAGAATCTTTTTTTTCTGCCTTCTAACGCTTAATACCAAAATGTTCTTTTTTTTTTTAATAAAAGCAATAGCATAAACAATAAATTAAATAAGGATGTAATAAACATATTCAAAGCCGCATAATAGAGACACTTTCCAAGGTTTCTGAAAGAAAAGATTGAGCAGAAAAGCTTAGCATTACAAAGCAATATCTGACATAGTGTATGCAAAGCGTGAACTGAATATAGCAAGTATTTAAAAATGGTAATTGTTCTACCACAGAAGAAGGTAATTCATTTGAGAAATAAATTCTCCTTTTCCTCCTTGGAAAAATTCCTTAATAGTGTTTAAAATGGTAATGGACTAGAGGGAGCTCAGAGTATATTTTAAGTAACAATTTCCATACAAATATAGCTAGAGCCTATTCAGCTATGCATTTCTGTGCATCTGTCATCAATGTATTTGACTAAAGTTGGTCCTAATATTCCATTTTCATTGATTAGTGGCATTTAAAACAAATATGTTCTAAACACTGGTGGAATTATTTTGCATTTGAAACATAAAATGTTGGAATATAAATTCAACTTTTTTCAAACCACAGCAAGTTACCTGTTCTTGCTCTATGAGTAAAATTCTTTTCTCCTCAAGATGATTAAAGACTTGCCTATCTGGCCTTTGTTGTTTGCATGCACTTCTTGGCAACAGAATGGTTTCTGAGATCTGGCAAGGGTCTTCCAGTTTCCAAAACAGTCCCAAAAAACAGGGAAAGGGGATTATGGTTCTGGAGGAACAAGAGTGAGTGACAGAAGAGATAGTAAGGCAGTTTCAGCTGAAGCATGCTTTGACTTTACTGACAGGGGGTTGTGCCAATTTCAGAAGCGTATCTAAAATTCAGTGCTGTTTTTATTGGTTTTGTTTTTTGTTTGGAGAAGCAAGTAATGTTGTAACATTTCCTGGGCTTAGTCCTGCTTGAAATGGAGAACACAGAGATGGATTTGAATGGTCAGTGTCTTTACTGACTGTGTTGTACATGTGAACTTAGAGCTGAGTTTCCAGACTGACAGCCGGGCTGTTGCTGGTTCTGTAGGTCTGATCTGGCAATAGAGAAATGTCATCCTCAGGGCTGTCAATTCAGCATTTGAATAGAAACAGGACTCACACATATTTAAAGGACTGTACTCTGCATGCATTTTAAATACACTCTGCTGTTACAGAGTCTAAAGGGCAAAATCAATCATTTCAGCTGCTCTCACCTGATGAGCTGGAGTCGGTGTCAGGATTTCACTGTTCTCCTCAGTGTTGCTCAGTGTCTGGGTGAGAAGAAGACCCAAGGCCAGATATCCTGCTTTGGCAAAGTTCATTCACGAACTATGTTTATTATAAATAATCCCAGTAAATAGTTGTAACAATTATATTTTTAATGGATATTTTGTAAACTGCCTAATTAAGATATAAAATGTCTAGTTAATTTTCACTCATCATCAAAGACAACCTGAACTGCGCCACCCATATTTTCTGTTAACTGGCAAAGCTATGGTCTCATCCCAATTCAAAACCAAGTTTTATGCATATTCTTCCAATGTAATTAATATACATTTATTTCAAAGGGACATATCAATATGAAATTAAAACATCTTTATAATTCCCAGTGCTAGTTGTGTGATTCAGTCAATTAATGGGGAAGAAACTTGCACTCAGGTGTTCTCAAAGTTAATAGCAGCTGATTATTTGATTCTGTCACCCTTTTGAAAGCACTTGGTATATCACTCATCAAATCCATCAAGCAAATAAAAGCTGTGGTGCTTTTATTTTCTGCTTGACGTTTCAAACATGTATCTCATTATTTAAATGTCCATAGAAGTCACTTCTTTTATTGCTCTGAAATAACACAGTTGCAAACAATACATTAAAATAGTTTTAGAGATACAAATTTAAACCAGAACAAGGACATCTCTAGTGTAGGTTGTCACTTCAAGTGAGTGAACTGACAGTTGAAACGATGATTTTTTTGCTTTTGTCAATTCTTGTTAGACCCTTAACATAAAATTAATGTACTGTGAAGTCATTTCTCTATCTTTCATTGCTTGAATGAAATATAACTAGAATGGCTACCATGAAAACTGAAATTAACAGAAAAAGGAATATAAAGACTTGATATAATGCCTGTTACTTGAGGCCATAGAACAAGTGCCCCAACAATTATGTCTTTTGTAGAAAACCTAAGTCTTCCAAGCAAAATGACTCTGTCCATTCCTGTTCTGTGCTTGTATGGAAGAAGATTTTACTGCTGAAATTGAGGCCAACAATAATGTCATTTGTTGCAGGTGGATTTGAAAAGCATAAACTAAAACAAGCTTAAAATATATGCTAATATGATAAACACTGTGGCCACAGTTACTGTCAGCCAAGATATTTGTCTTCCTTAAGCAGAATTTGAGAAGAAAAAAATATATTTAATTATGCTGATGAATTTGTAGCAACATTGCCGTAGAAAACTGTGAGTTGGTGGTGTTGTTATCTCTGATGAGAACGCAGAGAAGTTAGGATATATATTGGAGAAATGCTTCATACTTAATGATTTGAAGTTAGTAGGAGACTTCAACATTTTACCAATAGATCTGTGTTTATTTTTAAAATATGTGCTAACTTCCTACAAGCTCTAAGTGTGTATTTAAATAACTTGCTGCATAAAGCCAAAAATGTCAACATTCCACATGGTTGAGAATAGTAAAAGTAATGTATCTTCCTTTTGCCATTCTGGTATATTCTTCCAGACAACCCAATTTGTCATTTCCTCTTTTAGTATTTACATCCTTCTAGTCTACAGCTGATAACCTCTTCTCATTTTTGAAGCCTTAGCAACCAGTGGGTTCACCTGCAATAGTCTCTTCTTACTCAGTCATTTTTTCTTTCAAAGAACTCTTTCATTCAATCTCTTCCTGATTATAAATTATCTTTCATTTTATAGTGTGGGATTAGAAATTCATCCATATTCTCATATGTATATTATATATATATAAAGTAAAACTTTTGGGGCTTTTTGCTATGAAAAATTCCTTTTTTTTCCTGCACATTTTCTAGGTAGTAAATAACATTCTTGATATTGAATCACATAGTCAACAAGTGTCAGCATTAAAGCATGTTATACATTGAGTGCAAACCTGTCCAACATTTTTCCAGGATTATGGTAGAAGTTGCATGGAAAAAATATTACAATCAGATGATAGGATAATAAAGTGACCCTACACTGCAGGATTGGCTTATGAGCAGACTAGCTGGATTGTATTATCACTTATTTAGTGGTTGCAGAGATACAAAAAATATGCTTAGAATTATATGCTCATATTTTCCATTTAAATAGGATTCTTATAAAAATATTGTCATTTCCATTGTGGTAAAAAAGTTATACAACAAAGATTTATCTTAATTTGCGTCAAAATTTATAGTTACTGGAAAGCTCCAAGAGAAGTGATTTTCCACAAACACAAGAAGACATAAAGAATATGTAAAATAATTTAAGATTATATGTTTTACCTTTGCTCAGTTATGATAATAATTGTCTTCATACACAGAGGAAATATATTTTTGCACTATGAGATCACTATAAGAATAAGATTAAATTACAGTAATTAGACTGGGTAAGAAAAATTGCAGAAAATTGCGCTGTACCAGAGTAACAAATGTTTTGTAACCCTGAGGAGAAAAACAGTGGTGTTTCTATAATTTTTTTACTGACTTTATAGTTGGTAAATCAAATGAAGATAATTCATCATTTTCCACAAAGGAAAATCTATTTCGTAACCTGTAAGATCTTCTGTACACTTTAAAATCTTAATATCTCATACTTTCACTTCCCTTTAAAATAAAAGTGTGATTATTACCAGTCAACTCAGAAGAGGTACTTCTTCAGTCATCTTAGTAAAACATACAGAAAGACTGAATACCAGCTACTTCTAAACCATTATTCCATATTGCAGGATATCAGCCTCATATTTTTCAGGTTTGCACAGAACAGCACATTTTCCTCTACAGTTAAGTGCTAATATTCCACTTTGTCCCTCAGCTCAAAAAATGCACTCAGAAGTTCTGATTGTGCTTGGTACCAAATGAAGGGGTGAGGAACTGACACCTATCAACAAAAATAGGATTATATAATTATTTTATCTTTATTCATTAATTTCATATGGCTTATATTAATAACCTTCGATAGAGAATTTCAAAGCAGTTAAAGACTGCATTATACAGCTCAAACATTGGATCTTTGGTTCCCCTAAATTGTCATTAATTGACTGTAAATACCCTGGTTGCCACTTACTGCTTTACTCTTGCATAACGTGGTGTGTAAAATAATTGAACAACAATGAAGATAAACTGAAACTCTGCACCAGCTTCATCTAGGATAAATGTACATTGAGTCACGGGCACCAATAAATGACAGAGTTGCTAAAATATTGACCAGTGTTTTAGTGTTCCTACTGTTTCAAATACTTCTTCTCATTCCACCCAGATGTACACAGTTAACTGAAAAATATGCAGTGTGGATCAGTGCTGCTGCTGTCAGTGGAGAAACAATGGTGGAAAAGTGACAGTGTCTGCTAATTTTCAAGTTTTATTTAATTATATATTTATCTATTTGTTTGTTTGTTTTTTCTGCATTGGTCCATTGAGAAGCTGAGGCATTAGGCTGCCTGTTGCAGTCTTTGTAGGTCTCTGCCAGCAGTTACCTCTGCTCTGAATGAGTGTTCCCAGGCTGACAAAAGAAAGGCAGATCCCACCCTTGAAAGTAAGCTTGATGAGATCCAGCTGAAAGTGCTTGAAAGGGAAGCACTTTGCCTTGCACAGGGTGGCTGAACTCTGATATTAATAACCCCTTGACAGCTGTTGAACAAGGATGACCAGGACAGTGCTGCACCCAGCTAGGCAGGGAGGCTGCTCACAGCTTGGACAGGTGCACTCCTCACTGGGTGTAAACCTGGCTGGATGGCAGGGCCCAGGGAGTGGTGGTGAACTGATCTGTATCTGGCTGCCAGCCAGATTTCCAGTCATTAGTGGGGTTCCTTGGGGCCAGTTCTGTTTAATCTTTATCAATTACCTGAAGGACGGGATGGAATGCATCCTCAGGGAGTTGGCAGGCCATACCAACCTGGGCAGGAGTGCTGATCTGCTGGAGGGCAGGAAGGCTCTGCAGAGGGATCTGGACAGGCTGAATTGATGGGCTGAGGCCAGCTCTGTAAGGTTCAACAAGGCCAAGTGTTGGGTCCTACATTTGGGTCACAACAACCCCATGCAGCAGGCTTGGGGAAGAGTGGCTGGAAAGGTGCCTGGTGGAATAGGAACTGGAGATGCTGGTTGACAGCAAACTGAACATGAGCCAGCAGAGTGCCCAGGTGGCCAATAAGGCCAATGACATTCTGGTCTGTATCAGAAACATTGGAACAGGCTGCCTAGGGAAGTTGTGAAATCACCATCCCTGGAAGTGTTCAAAAGCCATGTGGATGTGGGTCTTGGGAACATGGTTCAGGTGCTAACACAGGGGTGCTGGGTTAATGTTTAGACTCAATGACTGTGGAGGTCTTTTCTAATGCAAATAATTCTATGATTCTATAATTAAGGAGGCTGGAGGACATTACACACATTTGGTTTTTTTCCGCTGAGGAAAAAACATGCATTTCCTAGTGAGTTCCCATTCTGGATATCTGCATACAGTTTTTCACAAATAACTCTTGTCAGTTTGCATTATTGGCCTTAAGGGTACAGTGTTCACTATGTTTCCTAAAAAATTTGCTGGTATGCATAACTAAATGCTTTTCTATTTCTAGAACAGAAATTCTTGAACTTCAAGAGCATTAAACAGTCTTAACAGTGTGTATAAATTTTCCAGAATAAGACTGATCTTGCAAGCCAATAGCTTAATAGATATGAAGAGTATTTAATATGAAAAATAAGCACGAGAAAATATTAGTCTGATATTAATTGAAATTACTGAAATCCTCAAAAAGGTCTATACAAAACCATATCTGCTTGTAACTGTGCTATCAGATATGACATAATGGTGCAACTGGATTTAAATCTGATGTTGAGTCTAGATGACATTAAAGTTTATATACTCCTGAAGACAGTTTTTGTAGCAGATAGGACAGTGATGTCTGGTCTGCAGAGAGAAAAGGACAAATGCACATATTTCAATTTCTTCAGCAAAATTTCATATTTGACACGAATATAGGACAGATATCATATCTAATCAGCATCAAATGCTTGTTTCTGCTACTATAAATCCATAAAAATTTTTCAATATGTACTGCTGTAGAGCAGAAATCTGGTCAGAATTTCTCACAGAAGAGAAGTAGTTTCTGAACAGAGTTTCTTTACCAGATCAAGGTTCCAATTTTTAATTTTTCTCTTTACAGTTGCACAGTTTATGTAAAAAGACTACTGCTGCTTCTGGAGAAACAATTTGCTTTCTGCTAGCCAGAGTACCTGCGGTCCTTTTGAACACAAGCATGGTTAAAGAAGAAAATGTCTTTATTTTAGCAAAATAAAGCCTTATTTTCTTGACTATGAAATTGGAAAAAAGGTTGCAAGGCAAAAAAAACCCACCCAAATCAGCAAAGTACAGTTCTGGATCACTCTTAACAGCAAAAATCTTCTTTAACTGCTCTAAAATATGAACTTGGCTCAGCATGTAAAGCATGAGAGTTCTTTTGCTTCTTTCTCCGTGAGCTACCTTATACTGGATCACTGTCCAAGGCCACTTTGACTCCTCAGTTGTAGTGATATTATAACACAGATATCTCAGTGTCATTATTCATTGTGGATGCATTTCTCCTGTGGTCCAAATCCACATCAGCATGAAGGCAGGAGAAGCAGGTTGTGGCTCCCTTGATCCTCAGTTATCTCATTTTGGTAATGAATTATTTCTCTGTGATTCCCTGTATCCTTTTTACAGTCCTGGAACATGATTCGTAACTTTTAAGCACTCATTTGCAGAGGATTTGGGGATCTGAGCATATTAAGAGCCAGACCTACTTGCAATAAGTTTCTGTTAGCAACCACCTCCATTAAATAAGGATAATTCTCTGTTTTCAGCTGATGCAGAAGCAGTTGCACAGAAGCTGTATTTCCTGATATTTAGAGACTTCAACCAAGTGACTATGCTTTGTTTAACAATCCTCTGAGGCTCCTGATGTAAATACCTTTCTTCATTTTCAGTAGTATCACATTTGTATACACAAATAATTGAGAAACTAAGTTAATGTAGGCTAAATTAATGTTGCCATATGCATTCTTAATAAAGATATTCTTAATTTACACTGTTGGTTGAATTTAGAGGCTGATTTTTTCTGCTTAGTTTCTGCTACACTACAGAGGTTTCCATGATGAGTTAAAGCATTTATTTTAGATTCAACTACAAGAATTTATCTTTTTTAAATGATTCTGGTACTGTCAGATAATTATAATGTGTCTTCCCTGGCAGTAACGGGCACCACAGGAAATAAAACTGCAGCACAGACTTAATCAAATCTGAATGACAAGGTCATTGGAAACTTAAATGCTTTTTTTTCCTTATTGACAATGTGCTCCACAAAAAGAACTAAGTTCAAATGTAAGATAATGTACCCAATCATTTGCTCATGGTTTTTGTTTCATTAGAGTCCTCTAATTGCCTATTAATTACTTAAGAGCATTAGCCATTCTAAAGTGTGCATAGCTGAGATCTCCAGTGCTTTTCAGAGTAAAATGCTGCAGTGTCTGCAGTTCAGTATCTGTTTATTTTCAATTTTTATCCATTAATTCCATGCACCCATTTAATATATGCAAAGGCTATCTTCAATCACAATGGTTTCATTATTAAGGCCCTAAAATTTAAATAACTGTCAGAAATTTTATTCTGCATGCCTTTAACTTGCCTCATATCTTCATTTTCTGCAAACAAAAAGTGAAACCAGCGCAGCTCAAAGGCCTGAAGTCTTTTGTTTGAACTAAAGGAATAAAAGAGAGAGTAACTTAATCAAAGGTCAGCTCTCCCCTCCTACCCTTTTTGAGCAAGGGAAAAGGCTGACTTGAGGGGAAATCTCTATTAGGTTGCTGTGAACTGCTTTTGAGGAGAAGGTATTGCTCAAATCTATGGGCTGTCCCAAAAGACTCCAGGACTCTGTATTTTTGTCCTTCTATCTGAAGTTGTCTTTCACCTTGTTGCAAAGCACTGAAGATGTAAGATGAAAAGAAAAGAAAAGAAAAGAAAAGAAAAGAAAAGAAAAGAAAAGAAAAGAAAAGAAAAGAAAAGAAAAGAAAAGAAAAGAAAAGAAAAGAAAAGAAAAGAAAAGAAAAGAAAAGAAAAGAAAATGATTTTTTCCACAATTCAAATGTTGGGCCTGTCTGAGCAGCCTAACCTAG